>ML431437.1:19501-301498 GCA_005239525.1 Nicotiana knightiana
CACATCTATTAAACGAAATAGTCATTAGACCTAATATATTGACAAGTTGTAGTCAGTTTTCCCAATGCACAGGTTTTCGAATTTTTTTTTTGGTCCCCCTAAGTAACAATTTTTCACTACCCAGGATACTTTTCTCTTTCTACGCCCCCCTCTCCCCCCCAAAAAAACTTTTCCTTTTCCCCCATACATTCCTCTCTCTCTTTAATTAGCATTTATATTCTATTTATTAATTTTGCTACTTAGCATTAGCAAGTGGCCTTTACAAAGATACTGGTATAAATTTTGGACGTACATAATTTCATCAATTACTTCTTCAATGTTGGTTTATCTTGTCGGATAATACCTCCTTTAACTCGTCAATCTTTATATTGCCAATTTGGTTTTTATCGAAAAATTCAAATGCCTTCTTCAAGTGCTCATCATTGCCCATCTTTCTAAGGTGAGCTGAGCTGTTAGTTAAAAAAAATGAAAAAAATGCAATAACTTTGATTATTCTTCTTATTTTGTACAAAAAATTGGTTCTTATTCTTCTTATCTTTGTTGATGTGACTGTTTCTTCTTCATCATCTTTTCTTATTCTTTTCGGGTCCTAATGGTATTTTATAAGTAAAGATGTTTTGAAGTGGGTATCGACAATGAGTTAAATTTAATGGGGGTTGGAAGATACAATATAATTTCATACAAAAATTTTATATACACACTGTATATAAAAGTTGTATATGTGCTGTTATATGTATATATATTCTATATAATAATGTTATGATATAAATAATATATAGATTGTTATAAAATGTATAAAGATTATATATATGCTATTATATTTTATAAAGTCTGTATATACAGTGATCCTGTATTTTTTAGTGAATATTATAAAAATTATATATAGACAAATATAAATGTATAAAAATTATATATATATACTATTATATTGTATAGATTTTGTATATAAAGTGTATCGCATATTTTTCGGTGCACCCCTAATGTATTTTATTTATCCTGAGCGTTTTAGTGTATCCAAAGTATATATCGTTCTACAATTTATAAAAAGTGGATATACTGTTCTACATTGTATAAAATATATATATTATTTTATTATGTATAAAAAGTGTATATAAACTTTATACTAGTGTATAATGTGTATGTATACATCACCTTCTTCTTTTTTGTGATGACCCGATAAGTCATTTTGAGATTTAGCCTCTATTTTCGTGTTTCGAGACCTTGATTAGCTCTGTTTATCATTTCTCGATTTACGTGCACATTTTGTGTCCTATTCTAAAAAATCTTTATGTGAAAAATTGAAGAAAATATGAATTTTTGCCTTAAAAATGATTTGAGGTGAGTACGGTCAATATTTTTTGCAAACTGTCGCGACCACAAATCCCCTCCGTAGGATGTCGTAACGGAAAGACTAGGTAAGCCTAACAAAACATGCGGAATAACTGAATTATAATTTAAATCTCAAAACATCGACAACTATATGAAATGAAATCTATAACTCAACATGTACATCTCTCAAATCCCGGTGTATGTATAAGTTACAAGCTCTAGATACAATACTGAACACTCCTATACATCACTGTCTATAAAGATGTAAAGAAATAAGAAAAGAACATGATAGAAGGGAACTCTGAAGCCTGCGGGTGCGGGCAGGTGTACCTTGAAATCTCCAATAAGCAAGCCACACAATGCTCTAATACCGAGGCTGAGAGGATGTACCTAGATCTGCACATATCATGTGCAAAAATGTAGTATGTGTACACCACAACGATACCCAGTAAGTGCCAAGCCTAACCTCGTAGAGTAATGACGAGGTTAGGTCAAGGCCCTACCGGAGATAATAAGAAACAAGACAAAAGATATAATGATATAATGAAAATGACGGGGAAGTGAACAATAACGAATTTACGGGAAATAACAACACGGGATCAAGGAAAGCTAATACAACACGAAAGTAAAACAAGAATTTTACATGTTAAGGAAATAACAACCAAACAATACAGCAAATAAAGAAGATCAACAGGGCCACTCCCAAGGTACGACCTCGGTGTCTCAAATCATAAAATAACTCACAGTCTTTCCTTATATCACCCGAGAGCCTTTATATTTGGTTTTGAAGTCATTTTCCCGAAATAACATCTCGCACTTTAGCCCACCTTATCACACCGCATGGCTTCTAATAGTTCCCCTACTAGCCACGCGTATAAAGACCACCTTATCTCACCGCATGCGTTTCAACGCACATAGATTATACCACCGCATGCGTATCAATAATCATCACTGCACGGCTGAAATCTCATGCAACAAATACAACAACACGACAAAAACCTCGTGCAAACAACCAAACAATCACCTCAGCAATAACACGAAAGCCAAGACATAACAACTAAATAAATGATATTTTACAACTTACACCTTGCCTCGAAGGACCACGGCCTTGCAATTCAACACCAAACTCAACAACAAGATATCTCAAGGATAGCAATTTCATGTAAAGAATTCCTCACTTAAGTAATGAATACAAAAATTAAGACAGAAAAGTAATTCAACTAAACATGTGATATAAATTGCAAATAGGAGATAAGACAAATAGAAATGTAAAATTAGGCTAAACATGATGACTATAACGTGCTAAAGTAACTCAAGGCATGAAAATGAAAATACGTAGCAAAAATCAAAATTTCAATATTTAGCCAGTGTACACATTCGTCACCTTACGTACACGGCTTTCTCATATCACAAATTATCGCCGTAGTATCAATTCCTAAGGGGAATTTTCTCTACACAAGGTTAGACAAGTCACGTACCTCAAATCATGCCCAATCAATCGATTAGAAGGCCTATCCTTCGATTTTCCAACTTCGAACAACTCGAATCTAGCCAAAACAATTTCATACTTTAAATATAACTATAGGAAACTAGTTTAAATAATGAAATAATCATATTAACTAAGAATTGAAAAATCGCTCCAAAAAGTCGACCCAGGCCCACGTCTCAGAACCCGACAAAAGTTATAAAATTCGAATACCCATTTGATATCTACTCTAACCATACAAGAATTATTCAAATCCGATCCCATTTCGCCTTTCAAAATCCAAGAATTTAGTCTAAGAACTTCTACACCTTTTTCCCCAGTTTTAAACTCCAAAACAATAATTAAAAGGTGTAATTAACAATAATTAAAAGGTGTAATTAACAGTAGATTCAAGGGAACTAATCAAAACGATTCAACAATAATTACCCCAATACTTCCTCTAGAAACCCCTCAAAATATCGCCTTAATCGAGCTCTCAAAGTCCCAAAATAAAAATAAAAATGAACCCTTGATTTTCCCCTTTTTCAGCCATGAAGTATAGCTGCACGATGTCTGCTGCCATGAAGTCCCCTTCTACTTTATTTTAGCTGTTTACTTCGATTCAGATAATTATGTTTATTTTAGACTTTTATCTGTAGTGTTCTAGACGCTCATGTATTTGTGACACCAATTCCGGGATTTGTATTTGGATTTCGTCACCTATTAGTTTATTTACCTTGTTTCAGACTATTCAGTTTCTTTATTATCATTTTATTTGAAATTTGTTAAAAATGGTTAATAACTATATCTAATGTTGGCTTAACTAGCAAGTGAAATGTTAGGCGCCATCACGATCCTTAGGGTAGGAATTCCGGGTCGCGACAAGTTGGTATCAGAGCACTAGGTTCCCTAGGTCTCACGAGTCATGAGCAAGCTTAGTAGAGTTTGGAGGATCGGTACGGAGATGTCTGTACTTATCTTCCAAAGGCTATGAAGTTTAGGAAAAATTTCACTTCTTTCTTTCTCTATCGTGCGATTTCATTCTATCATTGATGAATGAACCATTCCATTCTTGTTCTCTCGCATATGGAGAGAACACACACAACATCAGCAGCTGAACAGGAGCCGGAGTCCCCTGTGGCAGCTATTACGAGGGGCAGAGGTTGAGGATAAGTTCGAGCCAGAGGCTGAGCCAGAGGCTGATCCAGAGTCAGAGCTTAGTCTAGAGCTCAAGCACCAATAACGGCAGTGGAGCCTCAGATTGATCACGAGGAGGAGGTCCAAGCTCAGACCGTACCCGTCAGACCAACTCAGGTATTGGAGGGGTTCATAGCCACTGCAGTGCTTCAGGACGCTGTAGTCCGCTCGATGGGCCTTATGGAGAGTGCCCAAACCGGTGCATTTCCTGTGGAACCAGGCATCTCTCGGGCTGGGGAAGAGCACAGACTCCCACTATTCACACTCCGGAGCAGGTGGATTCCCTATACCAGACTCCAGCAGCTCAGCTAGTTGGGGTGGTTCAGCTGGTTGTTGCGGCACAGGCCGGTGACAAGCCCATTATGTCTTTTGCGACCTTGTTGAGGTTGGATAAGTTTACCAAGCTATTTCCTATTCATTTCAGCGATGCAACTACTGAGGACCCACATGATTACCTGGACTGTTGTCACAAGGTGTTGCGTAACATGGGTATAGTTGAGACCAGTGGGGTCGACTTTGCAGTGTTTCAGATGACCGGTTCTTCCAAGAGATGGTGGAGAGATTATATGTTGACCAGACCAGCTGGTTCACCTGCACTTAACTGTGATCAGTTTCACAGATCATTCTAGAGAAGTTCATTCCTTTCACTCTGAGAGAGGATTACCGCAGGCAGTTTGAGCGTCTTCAACAGGGCAGCATGACCGTCACCTAGTATGAGACTCGATTTATGGACCTATCCCGCCATGCTATTATTTTACTCCCTACTATGAGGGAGAGAGTGAAGAGATTCATAGATGGACTCACCTTCAATATTAGGTTACAGATGGCCAAGGAGATTGGGGATGATATATCTTTCCATAGGGCCATAAATATTGCTAGATGTATCGAGATGGTTCGTGGTCAAGAAAGGGGGCCGATGTCTGATAAGAGGCTTCATCATTCAGTGGTTTCAGTGGTGCCTCATCTAGAGGCAGTGGTTCTTTTTGTATAGGCCATCCTCCTAGGCCGATTAAGTTAGCTCTCCAGGTAGCCCCCATTACTTCGGGCGGTCGTGGTTCTTATAGGTCTCATCCCGAGCAGCCAACATTTAGTGCACATTCAATTTCTATCAGTGCACCACTGATTTAGAGTTAGTACAATGGATATTCAGACCGTTAGGTCCAGTCTTTGTTTCAGTAGCCTCAGTAGCCGAGGGAGTGCTTTGAGTGTGGGGACATAGGTCACATCAGGAGGTATTGCCCAAGATTGTCGAGCAACAAATCTCAGCAGGATTATCGTGCCATCATACCAACACCAATTGATTTACCGCCCGTACAGACAGCTAGAGGCGGGGGTTAGATTATTAGAGGTGGAGGTCACGACGCTAGAGGTGGAGGCCAACCAGCTAGGGGTCACCCGAGGGGCGGAGGTCAGAGTGGTGGGGCCCAACTCTGTTTCTATGCATTCCCAGCTAAACCTGTGGTGGAGTCATCTAACGTCGTCATCACGGGTATTATTCCAATTTGCCAAATATATGCTTCAGCTCTATTTGATCTGGGATCCACTTATTCCTACACGTCATCCTATTTTGCTTCATATCTGATTGTGCCTCGTGATTCTTTGAGTGCTCCTATATATGTGTCCACGCCTGTAGAAGATTTTATTCTTGTAGATCGTGTTTATTGCTCGTGTGTGGTTTTTATCGAGAGCCCTGAGACTAGTGTATATCTCCTACTTCTTTATATGGTGGAATTTTATGTTATCCTGGGCATGGATTGACTGTCACCTTATCATGCTATATTGGAGTGTCACGCCACGACGTGAGCTTAGCCACACCGAGGTTTTTCCAATTAGAGTGGAGGGGGACTACTGGCCATTCTACCATAAAGGTTATTTCTTGTGTGAAGGGTTGACATATGGTCGAGACGGGATGTCTAGCATATTTGGCCTATGTTCGTGATTCTAGTGCGGAGGCTCTTTTCATGGATTCAATGCCTGTTGTGTGTGAGTTTCCAGAGGTGTTTCCTGGAGACCTGCCGGAGATGCTACCCGACAGGGATATTGATTTTGTATTGACTTGGATCCGGGCACTCAACCCATTTCTATTCCACCATACCGTATGTCACCACCTGAGTTGAAGAAATTGAAGGATCAGTTGCATGATTTACTTGATAAAAGGTTCATTTGACCTAGTGTCTCGTCCTGGGGTGCGCCAGTGTTGTTTTTGAAGAAGAAGGATGGTTCGATGAGGATGCGTATAGATTATCGGCAGTTGAACAAAGTCACTATCAAGAACAAGTATCAGTCGCCGAGGATTGATGACTTATTTGATCATCTTCAGGGTGCCAAGGTGTTTTCGAAGATTAATTTGAGGTCTGGCTACCATCAGTTGAAGATTAGATCATATGTCCCTAAGATAGCTTTCCGAACTCGGTATGGGCATTATGAGTTCCTAGTGATGTCATTTGGGTTGAAAAATGCCCCAACAACATTCATGGATTTTATGAACTGTGTATTCAAGATATAGTTGGGCATGTAGCTCGGTGTTTAAATTGCCAGGAGGTATAGTACGAGTATCAGAGGCCCGATGGTTTTCTCAGAGGCTTGGGATTTCTGAGTGGACATGGGAGCATACTACCAAGGATTTTGTTGTTGGGCTTTCATGGACTTAGAAGAAATTTGACGTCGTATGGTTTATTATGGATAGGTTGACCAAGTCGTCACACATTATTCCAGTAGCATTTACCTGTTCTTCGGAGCGGTTAGCTGAGATCTACATCTGCGAGATTATTCGTCTCCACGGTGTGCTGGTGTCCATCATTTTTGATCGGGGTATGCAGTTCACATAACATTTCTAAAGGCCTGTGCAGCGTGAGTTAGGCACGCGGGTTGAGTTGAGTGCATCATTTCATCCCCAGAAGGACGGACAATCCGAGAGCACCATTCAGATATTGGAGGATATGCTTCGCGCTTGTGTTATGGATTTTGGGGGTTCTTGGGATCAATTCTTGTCGCTTGCGGAGTTTTCCTACAACAACTACTACTCATCGAGTATTCAAATGGCTTCCCATGTGGCACTATATGGGAGGCAATACCGTTCGACAGTTGGTTGGTTTGAGCCAGTAGATGCTCGGTTGTTGGGTACCAATTTGGTTCAGGATGCCTTAGAAAAGGTCAAGATGATTCAGGATCGACTTTGCACTACTCAGTCTAGGCAGAATAGTTATGCCGATCGTAGATTTCGTGATGTTGCATTCATGGTTGGAGAGAGGTTTTTTCTCTAGGTTTCACCCATGAAGGGTGTGATGAGATACGCAAAGAAGGGCAAGTTTAGCCCTAGGTATATCATACCTTTTGAGATTCTTAAGAGAGTGGGTGATGTGGCCTACAAGCTTGCATTTACACCTAGCTTATAAGCACTCCATCTAGTGTTCAATGTTGTATTGGTAAAAAAGAGCTTCACACGTGTAATAATCTTGATGACTCAGCCATTTACGTGGAGCAATGAAGACACGACAGCTGGACGGGACTCTATGAAGAGGTATGAGGCAAAGAGGCACGACAAATCACACCCACAGGTTAATTAGCTACGGAAGTCTCAACCTGATTGAGAAAATGAAGAGACACGGTCAAAATGTATCTGGGAGGAATAAAGGGCAGATTCAGAGGTCTTCAATTAGTGATCCACACGTTGCACAACATTCACGCAACAATTACTGTTACTCATTGTAATGTTACATTAATGTCATAATTAGTCATCAATGCTCAATCATTGAAAATGGTAGACGTTATATTAGGAAATTACCTATATAACGGAGTAAAATATAACCTGTAAAGATCATCCGAACTACTATTGCAATATACTTTACTTTTCGTGTATCTCGTTGATTTTTTATCTAATTACTTACAATAATCAGTCTTGCCTTGGTTATAAAAAACCCGTGTATATCCTAAAAATAGCTTTGATCAAAGGATCTAGTTCTTTGGTTAAACAAATTGGTTCCGTTACCGAGAATCTAATAATCTTTGTTTGATTTTCAAGCGATATCCTCTAAACTATGTCGAAATCCAACAACAACAACCAGCAGAGGAATGGAACCCCAATTCTATCACCTTCAGGAACCCCAGGTGGTTTAAGGGAACAATCCCCAGAAAGATCCAATAACAACAACGATAATATTGATCAAACGGTAGAACAAGATCGGGTAAAGCAAATGATTGTAGAGTATGTAAGCCAGGCTTTGCAAGAATTTGCGAGGGGTTTACCAGCAACGTCACCTGCACCACTGACACCACCCCCAATAATACCATCACCGTGGAAAATCTTCAGTCTGGGTTGAAAAAATCAGGAAGGGGAGATACTAATGAATCTCTCGAAGCGAGACCAGGTATGTCTAATAACTCTGAATTACAGACTTTATTACTAACTTTGCAGAAATAGGTGAAGGTACAAAACAATCGAATCGAACAAATACCTGGAGTACCACATGTTATCAAAGGCATTGACGTTGATAGATATTCTCAACAACCTTGGAAACCAAGCGCATCACCCGTACCTATTCCCAAGAAGTTTAAAATGCCTGACGTTCCTAAGTATGGCGGGACAACCGACCCACGCAACCATGTAAATGATTTTACCATCAGAGTGAAGGGCAACGACTTAACAAAACAAGAAATTGAGTCGGTCCTAGTTAAAAAGTTTGGAGAAACACTTACCAAAGGGGCGCTAACCTGGTATTCTCTTCTCCCTGAAAACTCTATTGGTTCTTTTGCTGAGCTAGTCGATTCTTTCATAAAGGCACACTCCGGTGCGCAAGAAGTCGAGAAAAGGATGGATGACATCTTTAAAATAAAACAAGGAGACATGGAACTACTTCGTGAATTTGTAGACAGGTTTCAACGAGAAAGAATGCAACTACCAACGGTGCCTGATAATTGGGCAGCCATGGCATTTGCAAGTAATCTAAACGACAAAAGCTCAGAAGCCACGAGGAGACTCAAGGAAAGCTTGAGAGAATTCCCAGCTATAACATGGAACGATGATTATAATAGGTACAGTACTAAAGTTCGAATAGAAAAAGATACAATTTCTCGTTCCAAAGATGAAGATCATACCAGATCCAGACGTTCCGAATTAGACAGAAGATCAGGTAAAAAGAGGTACGATCCCTACTTGGCACCATCAGGACATGAAACTCGTCCCAGGTTCTAAAACACCAGGTCAGCTTATAGACCACCAAGCAGAGATGCGGGCTCGTCCTCATCCAGATCCAGATCCAGAAAGGATTGAGATAAACGATCTAGAGGTAATGCACGAATTGGGGATCACACCTTCAATGTAAGTACCTCCGAACCAATTTCAGTATTAATAAATATAGGTGATAAGGTTCGATGGCCCAAAGAAATGAGGTCGAACCCGAATAAGAGGAACCCAGATCTCTGGTGTGAATTCCATAATGATCATGGACACAGAACTACAGATTGCAGATTTTTGCAAGGTGAGGTAGAACAATTATTGAAATAGGTCTATTTAATAGAATTTTTTAGTGAAAAAGGTAAACAGGCACACATGAAGAACAGGCAGGAGCTCCCAAAACCTCCATCTCCAAAATGAACCGTCAACGTGATACACGGAGGTGAAGAAGTAAACTGAATGGTTTGCAAAACAGCCACGAAGTTCACAATTACACACGGAAAGCGGGTTCATGAAAATCTGGAAGCAAGCGATATAACCTTCGATGATGAAGATATTGGAGGATTAATGCTTTCTCACAACGATGCTCTGGTAATATCCTTACTTATTCATCACACTAACGTAAAAAGAGTGTTGATTGATCCAGGTAGTTCAGTCAATATCATTTTGCGAAGAATCGTGGAAGAAATGCTATTGGGGAATCAAGTAATCCCAAAGGCACGAGCCATATCGGGGTTTGATAACTCTACGGTTATAACAAAAGGGGAAATTAAACTTAACACTTATGCTGAGGGAGTAATCAAAAATACCAGGTTCCAAGTCATCGATACTGATATGGCTTATAACGTAATCATGGGAAGGCCATGGATCCACGACATGAAAGCAATACCATCCACCTTGCATCAGGTAATTAAGTTCCCCTCTGAATGGGGATTCAGCAAATAAGAGGCGATCAACAAATTGTGAGAAATATAAATTCCATGGTACACTACAACAAAAAAGTAGAAGTGGAAGAATCAAAATATAAGGGAATCTCCCAAGCAGGTAACACCGCCCAAAGAGGCATGGAAAAATTACTACCCAAATAGGTGCGGAAGGTATTATTGCTGAAATAGGTACGAAAGAAGATACTCACGAGAAGTTGAATCAAGTCACCACGGAAGATGCATTGGACCACACGGATGTAGATTCCAGACCGGACGTCATTCATGAACTGAAGGAAAACGAGCACATAAAAAAAACTATGGAAGAGCTCGAAACTGTTCCATTATTTGAACAAAAACCTGAACAGAAAGTGTATATAGGCATGAGGCTGAGCCCCGGTCGAAGAGGTAAGTTAATTGATTATTTAAAGGCTAACACAGATTGCTTTACGTGGTCCCACTCAGATATGACCGGTATCCCACTAGAAGTGATGACTCATAAACTAAATGAAGATCCATCCTTCATACCTGTTAAGTAGAAGAAAAGAAAGCAAGGACCGTTCAAGAACCAAGTGATTGACGAAGAGGTACAGAAAATCTTGAAAATTTGTTCGATACGAGAGGTAACGTACCCTAACTGGCTAGCTAACACTGTGGTAGTACCTAAAAAGAATGGAAAATGGAGAGTATGTATAGATTATACTGAATTAAATAAAGCATGCACTAAAGATTCATTCCCATTAACACATATAGATCAAATGATTGATGCCACCGCAGGTCATGAATTGTTAAGCTTTCTAGATGCATATTCTGCTTATAATCAGATTAAAACGGATCCCTCAGACGAGGAAAATACCTCCTTTATTACAAACAGGGGGACTTATTGTTAGAAAGTCATGCCTTTTGTCTTAAAAAATGCTGGAGCCACCTATCAAAGGCTAGTGACCCAGATGAAACGATAGAAGTTTACATCGATGACATGCTGGTAAAATCAACACGGGTGGAAGATCATTTCCAGCACCTCTCTATTACCTTTGATATTTTACGCAGGTATAATATGAAGTTGAATCCAAAAAAATGCTCTTTTGGCGTAGAATCAGGTAAATTCTTGGGTTTCCTTGTATCAAACAGGGGAAGAGAGGTAAATCCTGATCAAATTAAAGCTATAGAAGAAATACCTGATGTACTTATAAACAAAAAAGAAGTTCAAATACTAACGAGAGGAATTGCAGCCTTAGGAAGATTTATTTCCAAATCTTCCGAGAAAAGTTTTAAATTTTTTGCAGTTCTCAAATAGCAAAATCGGTTCGAATGGACTGAAGAATCTCGACAGGCTCTCAAAGGCCTAAAGGCTTATTTATCAAAACCTCCGTTGCTGTCAAATCCAAATGAGGGGGAAAGGCTGTACGTCTACCTTGCTGTCTCGGAAATTGCTGTAAGTGCAGTATTGGTAAGGGAGGATAAAGGTAAACAATCTCCTATTTATTATGTAATCAAGACATTACTAGATGCTGAAACTAGATATCCACATCTAGAAAAGTTAGCCTTAACTCTAATCCGGGCATCTGGAAAATTAAGGCCATACTTTCAATGTCATCCAATCACAGTTGTGACCTCGTATAACAAGAACTATCGGGAAGATTAGCTAAGTGGGCCGTAGAATTAAGTGATCATGAAATAATATATCAGCCTAGGACTGCAATCAAGTCTCAGATCTTAGCTGATTTTGTCGTTGACTTTAGTAATAACATTGTCCCTGAAGTGGAAAAAGAGTTACACCTCTTCAACGGTGCTAATCCGGGTCTATGGACCCTATTTACTGATGGTTCTTCCAATATAAAGGGTGCCGACACAGGCATAGTCTTAATATCACCCACGGGTGAAAAGACACGACATGATATCAAAAGTTATCCTATAACTAACAATAAGGCAGAGTACGAAGCTGTCATTGCAGGACTAAACTCGCACGAGAGCTTTCAATCGAGCAAATTGTAATCAAAAGCGACTCCCAACTGGTAGTAAATCAGATGCAGGGGATTTACATCGCTCGAGAGACTCGGAAGCAACAATAACTGGAAAAGGCACGAGAACTCGTGAGACAATTCAAAACCTGGAAGGTAATACAAATACCTAGAGAGGAAAATACAGTAGCAGATGCATTAACTAACCTCGCAGCAGTCACATAAGTAACAAACAAAGACAATGCAATTGTCGTTTATCTATTCCATTCAGCGATCGACCAGGATAGATATGAGGTAACTTTCAACAACTTAACCTGGGATTAGGGAAACGAAATCTTAAATTTTTTGCAGAATGGTACCGTACTTGAAGACAAGAAAACAACTCAAGCACTTCGCCGCAAACCTTCACGGTACTGCCTCATTCGCAACTCATTATATCACAAGATGTTCGGAGGCCCCCTAGAAAAATGCCTCGTACCTACAAACGGAGTTTGTGATGAAAGAAGTCCACGAAGGAAACTGTGGAAATCACTCAGGGGCGAGGTCCTTGGTAAAAACCCTAATCAGAGCTAGATACTATTGGCCTAGGATGGAAGAAGAGGCCGAGAACTTCGTATCCAAATGCGACAGATGCCAAAGGTTTGCCAATAACATGCATTGACCAGCGGAATTATTGCATCCAATAATATCCCCATGGCCCTTCATGAATTGGGTATGGATATAGTGGGACCTCTTCCCACGGCTAAAGAACATGTACGGTTTTTGCTCGTGCTAACCGGCTATTTTACAAAATGGGTAGAGGCATAAACGTTCAGACAGGTGCGAGAAAAGGAAGTTAAAAGATTCTTATGGAGAAACATAATATGCCGCTTTGGGATACCAAAGGAGATCGTGTGTGATAATGGCCCACAATTCATAGGCTCGCAAATCACAAAATTCTTCGAAAGCTGAAAAATCAAACAGATCACTTCAACGCCATATCACCCGGTTGCTAATGGTCAAGTTGAGTCAATGAATAAGGTCATAATCAAAAATCTAAAGAAGCGGATAGATAAAGCCAAATGAAACTGGCTTGATGAGTTACCAGCGGTACTATGGGCATACAGAACAACTTCAAAAACAACCACGGGAGAAACTCCGTTCGCACTTGCCTATGGCTCAGAAGTCTTAATACCTGTGGAGATTGGCGAACCAAGCATAAGGTTTACAACAGCCACGGAGGAAGCAAACAACGACGAATTGAGGACCAATCTGGACCTATTCGAACCACAGAGAGAAGCAACACTAATACAGATTGTTTAATCAAAGAATTAGATTCTTTGCCCAAAGCTATTTTAAGAAGAACACGAGTTTCTGATAACCAAAGAATAAGATTATAATTGTAGGTAAAGCAGTAAGATGCACAAAAAGTAAGTATATTGCAATAGTAGTTCGAATGGTTTTTTTCTCTCCCTTTACAAGTTATATTTTTCTCCTTTATATAGGGAATTTCCTAACATAACGTCTATATTTTTTGGTGATTGAGCATTAATGACTAATAATGACTCTAATGTGACGTTACAATGAATCAACCATAACTGTTGAGTGAATGTTGTGTAACGTATGGATCTCTAATTTGAAGATCTCTGAATCTGCCCTTTATTCTGTCCAAATACACTTTTGACCGTGTCTCTTCATCTTCTCAATCAGGTCGAGACTTCCGTAGCTAATTAACCCATGGGTGTGATTTGCTATGGCTCTTTGCCTCGTACCTCTTATTAGAGTCCCATCCAGCTGTCGTGTTTTCATTTCTCCATGTAGACTACTAAGTCATCAAGATTTATTACACGTGTGAAGCTCTTTTTTTACCAATACAGATAGTCCCCCCACTTACCATATATTTATCAATTAATATTTGGTAAGTGGATACTCATTTATGGCGGGAATATTTTGCCGCTGCTTTACTTGAATCATTGTATCTTTTCCTGTACGTAAGCGTCGCTTGTCACTTTCATTTAATGCTTATGCCACGTGGAATTCTTGGGTTGGTTCTGCAATTATTCAGCGCCTTTTTATGGCTTTCTTGCGGTTGTATCAATCTCGAAATGACATCTTCAATTATGGTTTTCACATCATTGCTTTTTTTTCCCCATTTTTTTGACAGTTGTCTTCGAGTATAAATACCCCCTTTTCCTTTTCTTTCACGAAAAGCTTCTAACTTTCAAACTTTATCTGTAAAGAACTTTTTTCTTTGCCTTAGTAGATATGTCTTCTTCAAACCAATATAAGGGAGTCATAAACGTTTATGAGTTGACACCCTCTTCCGCTCCGACTCGGAGTCGGAGGGGTGGTAGACTGAGGAGTTTAGGCTCCACTCCTTCGAGAGGCTCTTCTTCTTCTCAGATTGATTCCCCTCCTTCTGCTAGGTCTTTAGTCTCCCCAAGAGCTAGGGTTTCCAGGTCTCTGTCCAGGGGTAGAGAACATCACGAACCCCTACGTGAACCATGAGTTGATGAAATCATTCCTGCTAAGTTTACCTTCACTAGGGATAGTCAGGTTCTTGTAGACCAGTCGTTATCCCTTGATAGTGTTGATAGGTATCCTACTCTTATTACCTAAGGTTTGATTCCCCTTGTTCGCAGGGAATGTTCTTGGGAGTCTGATTTTACCATTGTTATTCTAAATAGTAATCAAAGAATAACTTCTTACAAGACGAGGCATTCTTTTGTTTACACTTACCATTTTACTCTAGGGTTTAGACCTCCTATTGATCCAGTCATCATCGAATTTTGTCGTTTCTTCAACATTTGCTTAGGACAAGTTGGTCCTCTTGTGTGGCGGTTTGTCGCGTGTCTTAGATATTTAGCTTCTTTAGCTTAGTTCCTTTTTCCTTCAATCACCTCATTCATATTTATTCTCCTACCTTATTTCGTCAAGGGGTTTTCACTATGGCTTCTAGGAGCAAAAGAGTGTTGGTAACCCCTGATGACGATAAGGATAGAGTTCGTACCTTCGGTACGTTGTTGTGCCCGCTGCTAGTTTAGTGGGCGAGGAAAATCTTCCCTTCCCTGAGAAGTGGAATCGCGCACGTGAGTACATTTTAGCTCACATCTGTTATTTTTCTTCTCTTTGATTTAAGTGTTTTATTAACACCGTAGCTATTTTCTTCCTCTTTCAGCAATCATGGGTACTGTTGAGAATGTCTCTGGTATCCGTGATTGGGTAGAAAAGCTGTTGTCGGTTGCTCCATTGGAGGAAAGATCTTGGAAGTACTTCTCCGTGAAGTACGGTTGGAAAGTGAAGACTCATGGCAAGTGAAACTTTTGTTTTCGCTTCTTTTCCTTACTCGAGCTTCTTTTTATTCGTTCATTTAACCTTTTTCCTTTTCACAGGATTTTCTGCTCGGGGGATGTCTGTTGCATCCATTCCGAAGATGTCTTTGGATCAGGCCCAAGAGATTATTACTGGTTCCTCTTCTTCCAAGAGGAAAGTTGGTGGGTCTAAGACCTTAGAAGAAGAAGAAGAAGAAGAAGAAGAAGAAGAGGAGGGCATTCTGGTGCACAAGCCACGTAGAAGAAGAGTGGTCTCAGACGATGAGTCTACACCTGTGGCAGTGTCTTCCGTACCTGATGTCAGACCTTCTACCCCCGGGGATTTTTCTTCTTCTCTTGCTCATGATTATGTGGATCATCTATTCCACGAAGGTTTTGGCCCTGCTTTTAATGAGGCACCTCTGGCTGTTTTTGCTCCCTCCTTTATAGAAATCTCTTCATCCGCTCCGGCTATTTCCACTGCTCCTTTGGCCATTTATGCTCCCGCTGCTGTCTTGCCCATGGCTTTCTCAGCTCCTCAAGTTTCTGTGCCTCAGACTTCTTCAGATCCACAAATTTCATTGCCCGTGGCTCCTTCATCTTATCCTACTTCCGTGTCTCCTGTTAGAGAAGTAGGGTCTTCCAGCAGGGAGATGAGGCAAATGCTAATTGAGGTTCCGACTGATGGGAGCCTTTTTAAGAAATCCGGCCAACCCGAAGTGTGGCTGAAACCTTTGATTGGCCTAACAGATAGGGCCAAGTTAGATAGTCACAGTTCTCTTACCTAGGCTAATGAGGTTGTGCATTCTTCCTTGAAGGTAACGCTCATTCTTTTGTATCTCATTCTTATGCATGTAATTACTGTATCTAATTGATTTTTTTTTGTAGATCAATCTCATAGGCACAGAACTCATGAAGAGGATTTCTAACATGGAGCAAGAGCTAAAGGAGTGTCATGTTGAAGCAGCGAATTGGAAGGGGCAATATGAAAGCCTGAGGCTCGACATGGAGGCCTTAGAAGAAGAAAAGAATACCTTGGAGCGGCAGATGAGAGCTGTGGCTGCGAAATTAGCAGTAGAGAAGGCTTCTTCTAACCAAGTGGACAAAGACAAGAGCATTCTTAAGTCTTCGTTTGTTGAGAAACTATCCCGTGCCTCGGAAGAAGTTAGGAGCTTGAAAGCCTTACCAGAGCAGAAGGAGGAATACTCAGGCGAGCTTGTGTAGTCACTTACCCGGACTCAGGAGGATCTTCGCATTGCTTTAGACAAAACCCAATCTTTGGAGGAGTTAATTGTTCCTTTGAGGGCTGCCCATGAAGTTGCTGAAGTTGAGAAGGATGGGTTAAGAGCTGAGATTCATATATGGGAGAGAGATTATGTAAGTCTCGAAGAGGTGGCAGCTGTCGATGTTAGTTGGGGGTACATGAATTCTCGCCTCGATACATTGACGGAAATGAGTCGGGGAGATTTCGACCTTAACGCTGAAATTGTTAAGATCAAGGAAGCCATGGAAAAGGCTCAACAAGGTTTGGATTTTTCCCCACCTAAAGTTGAGACTCCTGCTGTCCAAGCCTCTTCATCCCAAGCTGCTCTTACTCCTTCTGCTAATGAAGAAATCAATCCCCCTCTTCAAGAAGATTAAGATATTGATTCACCTTTTTTTTTATTTTTTATTTTATCTTTGTCTCAATTGATGGTTACCCCCAGTCCCATCGGGGGTAAATTTGGATCTTTCTAAAGTCCCCAAATAACAACTTAGGGGCACCTCAATGTATATAAAAAATCTATACGGCTAAGTATAAGTTAATACTTAGCCGTTTTAATATATTAATGCAAGTATGACTTTTGTTTTCCGTTAAGTTTCTATTCTACTCTTTAAGTCTTTTGCATGCTTTTATTTTTCGAGGTTTTAGTTTTACCTCTGATTTTTTCATATAGAATGCTTTAGATTACTCGCACCTTTTCGTAATAGGCACGATGTCATATAAAATGTGTGCCTTTTTGTAGTAGGCATAATTTGTGAAAGAGGGCCCTTTCTGATCGATACTTAATGAAGAAGACGTCTCAACTTCATAAAGGTGTAATAATGCAATAGAGTGATATACATTTGTATTTCGTAACTGTTTTCTGTATGTAACAGTTTTTTCGAGTTAATACAAGAGGGAAACTGTTTTTCTTTCGTAACAGTTTTTATTCAAATTGGGGTTTTCACTCGTAACTGTTTTTGTTGACAACAGTTTTCAATAAGCACGAGGGAAATGCTCTTACATCCGTAACTGTTTTACAGTTTTTTGAACAAGTACAAGGATTTTGATCTTTCATCTGTAACTGTTTTATTTAATAACAGTTTTCTATATGAGTACAAAGATTTCGTAACTGTTTTTAGTTACAACAGTTTTGAATGAGTACAATGATGATGATCTTTTATCCATAACTGTTTTGAATAAGTACAAAGATGTGCATTTGTTCCTCGTAGCTAACATTTTGCCTTTTAACCTGAACATGTTCGAAGGTTTTTTGGATTAGGCTTTGTGTTCGAGTCTTTGGCTCTTTCGATTTTGCTCGTATCACATTTCTTGTTGGATAGATGGATCTTCAGGCTCGAGCTTTGACTTTTTGATAGTTTTTTTTGCTTTGTCTTTGCCTTCCATACTGTATAGTCCCCCAAGTGTTTGAGCTTTGAAGAATGAAATCTCGAGCACTTGACTATTCCTTCCTTGTGGTCCTTTTCCTGAAAAGGAAAAACATACGGGACTCGAAGGTATATAGTTTTTAGATGATGACTGCTTAACCCTTTAAAACGTCCATCAGAAAGTGTAACCCTAGACCGGGAATTAGTTATTTCCTCGCGTCTTTGTAGGTCTAATATCATTATCTGGTGATGGGTTATCTTTATGCTTATCATCTAAAAAGGTTAGTAAAAATTCAAATGTTCAAAACAAAATCGAACGTGTGATACCTGACCGGGGGTACTTCTTTTCCTTAAAAGTAGTACTTCTTTAAGTGAATGGCATTCTAACTTGTTGGTAGGATTCTGCCGTCCATAGCTTCCAACTCGTAGGCGCCCTTACCAGCTATGCCTCGGATTTTGTAGGGTCCTTCCCAGTTTGGATTTTGCTTTCCTGCGCCTGCTTCTTTTGTTGATTGAAAGACTTTTTTTTTAGGACGAAGTACCCAATCTTGAAGTATCTGAGATGAGCTTTATGGTTGTAATAACGCTATATGATTTATTTTTGAGCTGCCATCCGTATCAGTTCTGCTTCTCTCCATGGTTCGAGCAAGTCCAGATTGGTCCTCAATTCGTCATCGTTTGCTTCCTCCGTGGGTGTTGTAAGCCTTAAGCTTGGTTCGCCAATATCTACAAGTATTAAGGCTTTTGATCCATAGACAAGAGCGAACGGAGTTTCTCCCATGGTTGTTTTTGAAGTTGTTCTGTATGTCCATAGTACCGTTGGTAACTCATCAGGCCAGTTTCCTTTGGCTCTATCTAGCCTATTTTTTAGATTGTTGATGAAAGACTTTATTCGTTGACTCAGCCTGATCGTTAGCCACAAAATGGTATGGCGTTGAAGTGATCCGTGTAATTTTCCAGCTTTCGAAGAATTCTGTGATTTGCGACCTATGAATTGTGGGCCATTATCACACACGATCTCCTTCGGTATCCCAAAGCGACATATTATGTTTCACCATAAGTTTTAACTTCCTTTTCTTGCACATGATTGAACGCTTCTGTTCTACCCATTTTGTAAAATAGTCGGTTAGCACGAGCAAAAATCGTACCTGTCCTTTAGTTGTGGGAAGAGGTCCCACTATGTCCGTACCCCATTTCATGAAGGACATGGGGGTATTACTGGGTGCAATAGTTCCGCTGGTCGATGCATGTTATTAGCAAACCTTTGGCATCTGTTGCATTTGGGCACGAAGTCCTCGGCCTCTTCTTCCATCATAGGCCAATAATATCCAGCCCTGATTAAGGTTTTCACTAAGTATCTAGCCCCTTAGTGATTTCCACAGTGTCCTTCGTGAACTTATTTCATCACAAACTCCGTTTTATTAGGTCTGAGGCATTTTGCTAGGGCCCCTCCGAACATTTTGCGATATAACGAGTTGCGAATGAGGCAGTACCGTGCAGCTTTGCGGCGAAGTGCTTGAGCTGTTTTCTTGTCTTCAGGTACGGTGCCGTTCTGTAAAAAAATTTGGATTTCGTTTCTCCAATCCCAGGTTAAATTGTTGAAAGTTACCTCATTTCTATCCTGGTCGATCACTGAATTGAATAGATGAACGACAACTGCATTGTCCTTGTTTGTTACTTCTGTGACTGCTGCGAGGTTAGCTAATGCATCTGCTTCTGAATTTTCCTCTCTAGGTATTTGTACTACCTTCCATGTTTTGAATTATCTCACGAGCTCTCGTGCCTTTTCCAAATACTGTAGCATCCCAGTCTCTCGAGCAATGTAAGTCCCCTGCATCTGATTTACTACCAGTTGGGAATCGCTTTTGATTTCGATTTGCTATATTGAAAGCTCTCGTGCAAGTTTTAACTCTGTAATAACAGCTTCATAATCTACTTCATTGTTAGTTATAGGATAACATTTGATAGCCTGCCGTGTCTTTTCACCCGTGGGTGATATTAAGACTATGCCTAAGCCGACACCTTTTATATTGGAAGAACCATCGGTAAATAGGGTCCATAGACCCGGATTAACACCGTTGAAGAGTTTTAACTCTTTTTCCACTTTAGGGACAATGTTATTACAAAAATCAGCGACAAAATCAGCTAAGATTTGAGACTTCCTAGGCCGATATATTATTTCATGCTCACTTAATTCTATGGCCTTGGCTAATCTTCCTGATAGTTCTTATTTATGCAGTATGTTTATTAATGGATACGAGGTCACAACTATGATTGGATGACATTGAAAGTATGGCCTTAATTTTCTAGATGCCATGATTAGAGCTAAGGCTAACTTTTCTAGATGTAGATACCTAGTTTCAGCATCTAGTAATGTCTTGCTTACATAATAAATAGGAGATTGTTTACCTTTATTCTCCCTCACCAATACTGCCCTTACAGCAATTTCCGAGTCAACAAGGTAGACGTATAGCCGCTCCCCCTCATTCGGTTTTGACAGCAACAGAGGTTTTGATAGATAAGTCTTTAGGTCTTTGAGAGCCTGTTGACATTCTTCAGTCCATTCGAACCGATTTTGATTTTTGAGAACTGCAAAGAATTTGAAACTTTTCTCGGATGATTTGGAAATAAATCTTCCTGAGGCTACAATTCTTCCCGTTAGTCTTTGAACTTCTTTTTTATTTATAAGTACATCAAGTATTTCTTCTATAACTTTAATTTGATCAGGATTTACCTCTATTCCCCTGTTTGATACAAGGAAACCCAAGAATTTACCTGATTCCACGCCAAAAGCACATTTTTCTGGATTAAGCTTCATATTATATCTGCGTAAAATGTCAAAGGTAATAGAGAGGATCTGGAAATGGTTTTCCGTCCGTGTTGATTTTACCAACATGTTATCAATGTAAACTTCCATTGTTTTTCCCAGGTGTTCCTGGAACATCTTGGTCACTAGACTTTGATATGTGGCTCTAGCGTTTTTAAGCCAAAAGGCATGAATTTATAACAATAAGTCCCCCTGTTTGTAATAAAGAAGGTTTTTTCCTCATCTGAGGGATCCATTTTAATCTGATTATAACCAGAATATGCATCTAGAAAGCTTAACAATTCATGACCTGCGGTAACATCAATCATTTGATCTATATGTGGTAATGGGAATGAATCTTTGTGGCATGCTTTATTTAAGTCAGTATAATCTACGCATACTCTCCATTTTCCATTCTTTTTAGGTACTACCACAGTGTTAGCTAGCTAGTTAGGGTACGTTACCTCTCGTATTGAACCAATCTTTAAGAGTTTATGTACCTCTTCATCAATCACTTGGTTCTTGAATGGTCCTTGCTTTCTTTTCTTCTCTTCGTCCGAAACTCAACCTCGTGCCTATGTACACTTTCTGTTCAGGCTTTTGTTCAGATAATGGAACAACTTTGAGCTCTTCCATAGTTGTTTTGATGTACTCATTTTCCTTCGGTTCATGAATGACGTCCGATCTGGAATCTATATCCATGTGGTCCACTGCCTCTTCCATGTCTGTTCGGGCGGTGTCACCTACTTGGGAGATTTCCTTATCCTTTGATTCTTTCACCTCTACTTTTTTGTTGTAGTGTACCACGAAATTTATATTTCTCGCGGTTTGCTGATCGCCTCTAATTTGCTGAATCCCCCATTCAGAGGGGAATTTAATTACCTGATGCAAGGTGGAGGGTATTGCTTTCATTTCGTGGATCCATGGTCTTCCCATTATTACATTATAAGCTATGTCAGTATCAATGACTTGGAACCTGGTAGTTTTGCTCACTCCCTCAGCATAAGTGCTTAGTTCAATTTCTCCTTTTGTTATAACCGTAGTGTTATCAAACCCTGATATGGCTCGTGCCCTTGGGATTACTTGATTCCCTAATAGCATTTCTTCCACGACTCTTAGAAAAATAATATTGACTAAACTACCTGGATCAATCAACACTCTTTTTACGTTAGTATCATGAATAAGTATAGATATTACCAGAGCATCGTTATGCGGAAGCATTAATCCGCCGATATCTGCATCATCGAAGGTTATATCGTCTGCTTCCAGATTTTCACGAACCCGCTTTTTGTGTGTAATTGTGAACTTCGTGGTCGTTTTGCAGACCACTCCATTTACTTCTTATCCTCCATGTGTCACGTTGACGGTTCATTTTGGAGATGGTGGTTTTTGGGGCTCCTGCCTGTTCTTCATGTATGCCTGTTTACCTTTTTCACTAAACAATTCTGTCAAATAGCCCTATTTCAATAATTGTTCTACCTCACCTTGCAAAAATCTGCAATCTGCAGTTCTGTGTCCATGATCATTATGGAATTCACACCAGAGATCTGGGTTCCTCTTATTCGGGTTCGACCTCATCTATTTGGGCCATCAAACCTTATCACCCAAATTTCTTAACACTGAAATTAGTTCGGAGGTACTTACATTAAAGGTGTGATCCTGAATTCGCGCATTACCTCTAGGTCGTTGATCTTGATCCCTTCTGGATCTAGATGAGGACGAGCCCGCATCTCTGCTTGGTTGCCCAAAATCTGACCTGGTGTTTTCGAACCTGGGACGAATTTCACGTCCCGATGGTCCCAAGTAAGGATCGTACCTATTTTTACCTGAACTCGTATTTGATTTTGAACGTCTGGATCTGGTATAATCTTTCTCTTTCGGACGAGCAATGGTATCTTCTTCTATTCGACGTTTAGTACTATACCTGTTATAAACATCGTTCCACGTTGTAGCTAGGAATTCTCTCAAGCTTTCCTTGAGTCTTCTCGTAGCTTCTGAGCTTTTCTCATTTAGATTACTTGCGAATGCCATGGCAGCCCAATTATCAGGAACCCTTGGTAGTTGCATTCTTTCTCGTTGAAACCCGTCTACAAATTCACGAAGTAGTTCCGTGTCTCCTTGTTTTATTTTAAAGATGTCCTCCATCCTTTTCTCGACTTCTTGTGCACCGGAGTGTGCCTTTATGAAAGAATCTGCAAACTCAGAAAATGAATCAATAGAGTTTTCAGGGAGAAGAGAATACCAGGTTAGTGCCCCTTTGGTGAGTGTTTCTCCAAACTTTTTAACTAGTATCAACTCAATTTCTTGTTTTGTTAAGTCGTTTCCCTTCACTCTGGTGGTAAAATCAGTCACATGGTCCTGTATGTCGGTTGTCCCGTCATACTTAGGAACGTCAGTCATTTTAAAATTCTTGGGAATAGGTAGGGGTGCTGCGCTTGGTTTCCAAGGTTGTTGAGAATATCTATCAACGTCAATGCTTTTGATAACATGTGGTACTCCAGGAATTTGTTCGATACGATCGTTTTGTTCCTTCACATGTTTATGCAAAGTTAGTAATAAAGTCTGTAATTCAGAGTTATTAGATATACCTGGTCTCGCTTCGAGAGATTCTTTAGGAGTATCACCCCTTCCTGAGTTTTCCAACCCAGATTGAGGATTTTCCATGGTGATGGTATTATTGGGAGGTGGTGTCAGTGGTGCAGGTAACGCTGTCGGTAATCCCCTCGAAAATTCTTGCAAAGATTGGCTCACATACTCTGCAACCATTTGCTTTACCCGATCTTTTTCCACCGTTTGATCATTATTATCATTGTTGTTATTGGATATTTCTGGAGATTGTTCCCTTGAACCACGTAGTGTTCCTGAAGGCGATGGAACTGGGGTTCCATTCCTTTGATGGTTGTTGTCGTTGGAGTTTGACATAGTTCAGAGGATATCTCTTGAAAAGCAAACAAATATTATCATATTTCGGGTAACGGAACCAATTTGTTTAACCAAAGAATTAGATTCTTTTCCCAAAGCTATTTTAAGAAGAACACGGGTTTCTGATAACCAAAGAATAAGATTATAATTGTAAACTCATAAATGGAAAGCAGTAAGATGCACAAAAAGTAAGTATATTGAAATAGTGATTCGAATGATTTTTTTCTCTCCCTTTACAGGTTATATTTTTCTCCTTTATATAGGGAATTTCCTAACATAACGTCTACCTTTTTTGGTGATTGAGCATTGATGACTAATAATGACTCTAATGTGACGTTACAATGAATCAACCGTAACTGTTGAGTGAATGTTGTGTAACGTATGGATCTCTAATTTGAAGATCTCTGAATCTGCCCTTTATTCTGTCCAAATACACTTTTTTCAGTGTCTCTTCATCTTCTCAATCAGGTCGAGACTTCCGTATCTAATTAACCCATGGGTGTGATTTGCTGTGCCTCTTTGCCTCGTACCTCTTCTTAGAGTCCCGTCCAGCTGTCGTGTTTTCATTGATCCATGTAGACTACTGAGGTAGCTCAAAAACAAATCATAGAGTGTTACTACAACCGTAAAGCTCGTCTCAGATACTTCAAGATTGGGGACTTCGTCCTCAAAAAAGTCTTTCAATCAACGAAAGAAGCAGGCGCAGGAAAGCTAAGTCCAAATTTGGAAGGACCCTACAAAGTCCGAGGCATAGCTGGGAAGGGCGCCCACGACCTGGAAGCTATGGACGACAGAATCCTACCAACAAGTTGGAATGCCATCCACTTGAAGAAGTACTACTTCTAAGGAAAAAAAAGTACCTCCGGTAAGGTATCACACGTTAGATTTTATTTTGAACATTTAAAATTTTACTAACCTTTTTAGATGATAGGCATAAAGCTAACCCATCACCAGATGATGATATTAGACCTGAAAAGACGCGAGGAAATCTTTGTACTAATATAGAAATTTTTTATCAAATAAAACAGTTATGGATGAAAGATCAAAATCCTTGTACTTGTTCAAAATCTGTTATCAAATAAAAACAGTTACGGATGTAAGAGCATTTCCCTCATGCTTATTGAAAAATGTTGTCAACAAAAACAATTACGGGTGAAAATCCCAACTTGAATAAAAACTGTTACGAACGAAAAACAGTTTCTCTCTTGTATTAACTCGAAAAAACTGTTACATACGAAAAACAGTTACGAAATACAAGTGTATATCAAATCTGTTAAAAGAAAACAGTTGCAACATGAGTTTTAGACGATAATAAAGCACATATAAAATGTCGTGAAAGTTAAAACAAAAAACTTTCCTCAGAAACATTCTTAAACATGTGAAAAATTCCTATCGCTCTATTGCATTATTACACCATTATGAAGTTGAGACGTCTTCTTCATTAAGTGTCGATAAAAAAGGGCCCTCTTTCATAAATTATGCCTACTACAAAAAGGCGCACATTTTATATGACACCGTGCCTATTACGAAAATGTGCGAGTAATCTAAAGCATTTTATATGCAAAACTCAGAGGTAAAACCAAAACCTCGAAAAATAAAGCATGCAAAAGACTTAAAGAGTGAAACAGAAACTCAACGGAAAACAAAAGTCATACTTGCATTAATATATTAAAACAACTAAGTAAACACTAAGTATTAACTTATACTTAGCCGTATAGAGTTTTTTATACATTGAGGTGCCCCTAAGTTGTCATTTGGGGACTTTAAGATATCCAAATTTACCCCCGATGGGACTGGGGGTAACCACCAATTGAGACAAAAAAGAAGAAGGGAGGAACCAACTTCTTAAACTTCATTAGGAGGAGGGTTGACTTCACTGGCAGAAGGAGCAGGAGCGGCTTGGGACGAAGAGACTTGAGCAGCAAGAGCCTCACCTTCAGGTGAAGAGAGATTCTTACTTTGTTGAGCCTTCTCAATAGAATCCTTGATTTTTGCAATTTCAGCATTAAGGTCGAAACCCTCTCGGCTCATTTCAGTCAATGTGTTGAGGCGAGAGTTCATATACGCCCAACTAAAATCGACAGCTGCCCTATCTTCAAGAGCTTCGTAATCTTTCTCCCATAGCATAACTTCAACTCTTAGTTCATCCCTCTCAGTCACAGCAGAATTATTAGAGTCCCTTAAAGGAGCGAAAGACCTTTCCAGGAATTGAACTTTCTCCAAAGAGTTGCAGAGATCCTCCTGGGTCTGAGTAAGATATTGCACTAATTCGCCCGAAAACTCCTCCTTTTGGTCTAGTAAGGCCTTCAAACTCCTTACCTCTTCAGAGGCACGAGGCAGCTGCTCTGCGAATGAGGACTCTAGGACGCTCTTATCCTTGTTTGCCTGATCAGAGGATTCCGTCTCCACGGCCAACTCTGCCGTCATGACCCTCACTTGCTGCTCCAAGGTGCATTTTTCTTCTTCTACAGCCTCCATGTCGAGACTTAAGCTTTCATACTGCTCCTTCCAGTTATCTTCTTCCGCGCGCAACTAATTCTGCTGGACTACCCTCTGCTGGAACTTCTATCATCACCTGCCTCATCTCCCTGCTGGAAGACCCTACTTCTGTAACAGAAGCAGGTAGAGATGCAGGAGCCGCGGGTGAGGAAGTCTGAGGGGACGAAAAATCCATGGGAGAGGGAGCAACGACAGGAGAAGGAATAGACACGGGAGCAGGAGAAATAACTGGAACAGTTGAAGGGAGTTCTCTAAGAGAAGGAGAGAAAACAATCAAGGGAGCTTCATCAGCAACAGGACCAAAGCCTTCACGGAACAAATGGTCAATAGATTCATGCACGGGAGAAGGAGTAGCATCCTCGGAGGCAGAAAGTCCAACTTCAGGCACGGAAGGAACAATGACAGGGGTAGGCTCGTCGTCTGAGACCAGCTTCTTTCTGCGTGACCTATGGACCAAAGTGCCCTCCTCTTCCTCCTCTTCTCCCGAGGTCCTTGACCCACCTGATTTTCTCTTTGAAGAAGAAGAGCCTGAAATGATCTCCTGGGCTTGAGCCAGAGATAACTTGGGAACAGACGCGTATGTAGAAACTCCACGAGCAGGAAACCCTGTCAAAAGGAAAGGGTTAAATAATGTTCAAAGGAATAAACAAGTACAAACAAAATCTTCACTTACCATGAGTCTTAACTCTCCAACCAAACCTCTCAAAGAGGTACTTCCATGAATGTTCTTCTAATGGAGCGATTAACAAAAGATTTTCTACCCAATCTCTGAAACCGGAGACATTCTCGACGGTTCCCATGATTGCTGCAAAAAGAAGAAATAACTACAGTATTGATAAGATATATAAATCAAAAAGCAAGGAATTGAGCAAAAATGTACTCACATGCAAGATTCCATTTATCAGGGAAGGGAAGATTCTCTTCACCTACTAAACCAGCAGTAGGAACAACAACATACCGAAGAAACCAACCTCGATCTTTATCATCTTCAAAAGTCACTAACACCCTTTTACTCCTAGCAGCTAGGGTAAAAATTCTCGTACGGAACAACATTGGGAAATAAAGGTGAAGAAGGTGATGAAAGGTAAAGGGGATCGAAGCTAAGGTAGACAAGTATCTAAGACATGTAACGACTCGCCATACAAGAGGACCGACTTATCCCAAGCAAATTTTGAAAAATCGACTGAACTCGATGATTACTGGGTCGATGGGAAGCTTGAACCCTAGTGTAAATGGATAGTTATAAACAAAAGAATGACCCGTCTTGTAAGACGTTATTCTTTGATTACTGTTTGGAATGATTACAGGAAAATCGGAACTCCAATAACAGTCCCTGCGTATAAGAGAAATTAAACCTTCAGTGAGTTGGGTAGGGTACTTGTCAACACTATCAAGATACAACAATGAAGAAACCTGATATCTAAGGGCCTAGCTATCCCTAGAAAAGGTGAACCCCGCAGGTACTATTTCAACGACCCTCGGTTCGCGCAAAGGTTTATGACGTTCTCTACCTTTGGATGAAGATCTAAAATCCCTAGCCCTCAGAGAAGTTAAAGACCTAGAAGAAGGAGGGGAAGTAATTTGAGAAGAGGAAGAATCCCTTGAAGGAGTAGAACCTAAACTCCTTAACCTGCCGCCTCTCCTACTCCGCGTTGGAGCAGAAGAGGGAGTCAAATCATCTACGTTTATGACTCTCTTAGATTGGTTTGAAGAAGACATATCTACAAAGACAAGGAAAAAGTTATTTACAAATAAAGTTTGAAAGTTAGAAGTTTTTCGTGAAAGAAAAGAAAATGGGTATTTATACTCGAAGACATCCGTCAAAAAATGGGGAAAAACAATGATGTGAAAGCCATAATTGAAGATGTCACTTCGTGACTGATGCAACCCTAAAAGGCGCTGAATAATTGCAGAACCAACCCGAAAATGCCACATGGCATAAGCATTAAATAGAAGTGACAAGTGACGCTTACGTACAGAAAAAGATGCAATGATTCGAGTGAAGCGGCATCAAAATATTCCCACCATAAATGAGTATCCACTTACCAAATATTAATTGATAAACATATGGTAAGTGGGAGGACTATCTGTATTGGTAAAAAAGAGCTTCATACGTGTAATAAATCTTGATGACTCAGCAGTCTACGTGGAGCAATGAAGACACGACAGCTGGATGAGACTCTATGAAGAGGTATGAGGCAAAGAGGCACGACAAATCACACCCACATGTTAATTAGCTATGGAAGTCTCAACCTGATTAAGAAGATGAAGAGACACGGTCAAAATGTATCTGGGCGGAATAAAGGGCAGATTTAGAGGTCTTCAATTAGTGATCCACACTTTACACAACATTCACACAACAATTACTGTTACTCATTGTAACGTTACATTAATGTCATAATTAGTCATTAATGCTCAATCACTGAAAAGGACAGACGCTATATTACGAAATTTCCTATATAAGTAAGTAAAATATAACCTGTAAAGATCATCTGAACTACTATTGCAATACACTTTACTTTTCGTGCATCTCGTTGATTTTTTATCTAATTACTTACAATAATCAGTCTTGCCTTGGTTATCATAAACCCGTGTTCATCCTAAAAATAGCTTTGATCAAAGGATCTAGTTCTTTGGTTAAACAAATGTGTCCTTGCTCCAAAAGTATCACGATGATTTGTCCCATGTATAAGATTTCAACTCATTCTAATTGGAAAATGATTTGAATTATGAGGAGGAGTCGGTGGTTATTCTATCCCCGTAGGTACGGAAGTTGAGCTCTAAGAGTTATCCTTCAGTTCTAGTACAGTGGAGAGGTCAGCCAATCGAGGCATCTACGTGGGAGTGTCCGATTGGCGGAGTAGATACCCACACTTTTCACCAGTCTAGGTACTTTTCTATGTCCGTTTGAGGATAAACGTTTATTTTAGAGGTGGAGAATGTGGTGACCCGACATGTCATTTTGAGATTTAGCCTCTATTTTTGTGTTCCAAGACCTCGATTAGTTTCGTTTAGCGTTTCTCAATTTGTGTGCACAGTCCGTGACCTATTCAGAAAAATCTTTGTATGAAAATTTGAATCTTTTCCTTAAAAATTGTTTGCGTTGACTACAGTCAATATATTCTTGCATGTATCATAATTTAGGACTTGGGCGTATTCCCGGAATTGTATTCGGAAGTCCGTAACTTGTTTTCACTCATTTTTCCAAAAACTAGCATTTTTGAAAGTTTGAGAAATTAACTTGACCTTGAAATTTCACTTTGCAAGCAGAAAAAGGGCAGCCCGATGCACTAGAGCGGAATGCGGGGAAGGGCCAGACCAAAAGGGTATATTATACGCAGCCGTACCCTGCATTACTGTAACTTGTTATTTCCAAAGCTCGAACCCGTGACCTCCTGGTCACATGACGGCTATAACTTTACCAGTTTCACTCTGCAAGCAGAAAATATAGAAAATACAACTTACCCTCATCTACAAAGTGACATCAACTAGATCCAATTTTAACGCATATCCATACTCATCTTCATACATTTATTCTAAGTTGATAAAGGAATATACATGGATACAAGATGCACACAGGTAAAACAAGGTAAACAATGAAAAAACTTTCCATTTTCATCCTAGAATCAAGGGAATTAATGTCTTCGTCCATTAAGGAGGAGAATTGTTTGGAATAGGAATGAACTCGTTTTCCTTTAATGTAGGAACTGGGCCCAAATTTATGCCCGACGATGAAAGGTTGTCAGAGGAGTTAATAGTTTTTAGGTTTTGAGAAGATGAAACATTAAAGGTATCAATTATTCTTAGGTCTTGAGAAGAGGAAACATTAAAGGGGTCATGTTTTTTAGTTTTATAAAATAATTTTTTGCCTGCTTTGGTTCCTTTTTTTGGGGAAGGTGACAGTGTGCCACTTATTCTCCGTCGGGGAATTTCCACATCTTTGTTGGAGTCTTTCATCATTATTGGTTTGATCCTATCATAAGGCATGTGAGATTTTCATGTCCCAAACGACCATAATTTTTACATATGAAATTATTTCCTTCATATGTTAATTGTTGGAGGTGATATCCAATTAGGATATATGGTTGGAGTGGATCATCCAGAGACAATTCTACACAAAGTCTCGACTCCTTAGTATGGCACTGCTACATGCATTAATTTTAAGAAGTTTTCCAGTAGAGTCACTAATTTTTCGTAGAATTATGCCATCGTAGAATTCAGTAGGTAAATTGCGGAAGGCATACCCAAACGGTCGTATGCACTTGTTTTGCTTTTCTGGCTACAAAATTTGGTTCCTATTATAGATAGGAAGTAACCATTAATGAACCATGGACTATTTTGAAGGGCTTGTGTCATATTTTCTTCTTTGGTGAATTTGATAACAAAATAGTCGTGTTCCAGATCAATTAGGGGTATTTCATAGGGAAAACACTTTTCTTTGAATGAGGATAAGTAAATTTTTTGATCTCCAATATCATTTCTATTGGTAATATCAGGAGGTTTTGGGGGAATATGTGTCCCCAGATCTTTATCTGTGTTTTGGCTGTTGTTATGCATGAAGGATGAAGGATAAACTTTTAACAAATGCAATAACAGAGGAAAAACATTACCTAGTAAAACTGCAGATTTGTAGTCATCATTTATCTTTTAATAGGATCCAAATTAATTAAATAAATTCATTCATTTATTCTAGTAGGAATTGGAAACACTTAGGTGGTGATAAGAAATTCATTTCAATTTTCATATTTGTAGCCATCATTTACTCTTTAATAGGATTATATGATTCCAAATTAACTAAGCAACTTTACTGTGCATAAACAGACAGACTACACTAAATTCTAGGTACTTAGATACACGGAACTTCATGCCACTTCCAATTTAAGTGATTTATTTATCATTTATTGAATGGTAAATTTACTATAGGCATAATGGCTTCCTGACCACTTAAACTTGTAGGGCTTTTAAAAGTCGATACATGAACTTGCACTTTTCCCATTTGAACACTCCAACTTGATGCAATTGATACTAATAAATATATTTGACCGTTGACTATGCCTATGTGGAAGCGGTGCAGCTGACATGGTCAAATTTTGTGCAAATCACGCTGCAAAGGCACGTGAATAGTATTGTTTTTATTAAAAAAATATGAGAATCAAAATAAAATATAAATGAGACCAAAAAAAAAAACCCCAGAAAAAAGACCTTTCCCTTTCCCTTTCTCTTTTCCCCTCTCTCCCACCTTTGTCGTCTTCCCTACCAAACTCTCACCTCCCATTCCCCCTCCAAAATACTTGTGGTGTCTTCAAGTGTCTTGATGCATTTTTTTACATCCATTTTTGCTAGAGTCGTCAATGTGGGCTTGGCCCGTTGGGCCAGCCCAACCCAGTTCATGGCTAAAGTTTTTTGAGCCCATTTAAAAATGAGGCTTTTAAGCCCGGCCCGAGTAAGCCCGTGGCCCGTGAGGCTTGACTGAGGTGGGCTGGGCCGGTCCGTGGGCCTAATAAATTTTCTTATTTAAAATATATGAAATATAGAACGTATACTGCCTCTAGCGATGGAAAGTCAGAATTGGATCTTTACTTAGAGGAACCAAAGCTTGATCTCTAGAAGTTCCAAGAGATGAATGTTGTCATGTATTGGAAGGACCATTCTAGAAATATATCGATCTTTTAGTGATGGTGCGTGATGTACTTAGTATTCCTATTACCACTGTAGCATCGGAATTAGCATTTAGCATTGGTGGACATGTTTTAACAAAGTACATAAGTTGCATCCATCATAAAAATATCCAAACACTTGTTACTACTCGAAATTGGCTGCACGACTTTTCCCAAACTCAAACTGATAATTTTTTTTACGTGAATTTGAATATTATTAGTTTTTAAAATTTAATTATTCTTAATATTTAACTAATTAATATTTCATATGAATTGTAGATGTAGATAAAAGTGAAGATGTTAAGATAACGTTGTTACAAGCGGATTCAAATGTGTTTGATAAAAATGACGTGTTGTATATCCCATAAGCATCATGGACGTTCTCTTGAATAGTTTGTTTTGAGTTTTGAATTTTAGTGAATGAAGTATAGTCTTGTCTTTTACTTTTTTAGTGTTTATTGTGATATATTGGAACAATATACAAAATTATTAAGTTTTGCAAAAACAATTCCTATAAAATATTTTTTAACGTTTAAATATTTATCTTTTTTAGGTTATAACTTAAAGAAAAAATATAAAATTATATTTTAAAAAATTATGGGCCAGCCCGTGGGAGCTCGCGACCCACATAGGGCTGGGGTGGGCTGACCATTATAAGGCCCATCAAAATGGTGGGCTAGCCTAGCCCAGCCCGTCAATCGCTAAAGCCCACGTGGGCTGGGCTAACCCGGCCTGACCCATATTGACAGCTCTAATTTTTGCTCTCTTTCTCTCTACAATACATTCTTTCTATATATATGTATGTAAATCTGCACCTGTATAATTGTATCTATAAATATTTGTTCTATTTATCTTCATCAGAACTATAATCTGCCACCGACCATCGCCGTTATTTTTTTCACAGTGTTACTTTGACCCACTTTTTTTTTGGCTTAAGATTCAGTTCAAAATTTTATAATTTTATGCTGCATGTCTAGTGCTGGAGTTAATTTTTTTTTTTGAGTTACTAGGGGTTTATTTTGACCTAGGTCAATGATTTACTAACGGGGTTTTTCTTAGAATTTTGGTTGATCTAAAAGTTGATTAATAAGATTTGACTGATAAAAAGTAAAGCAGAGAAAAGAGTTTACCGGAGAGGTAGCCGACGGTGAGGAGATGCCGGAGATGGTGGTGAGACGGAGGTAATCGAGGGTGTTGAAATTGGCAACGGTCTTAGTAAAAGGTGGGTTTCGATCTATAACGGGTATTCCGGCTTTGCCGATGCTGTTATGTTTGTGTTCATCTTCCCTATTAGCAGCAGCTTTTTTGGCCAGTCACCGACAACGGGACACTGAGATGGTTTTTAATCGGAAAATGCAAGTGTCAGTAGTTGTATATGTCCGCCTTTGATATAATTCCGGGTGACTAATTAATACAGGTGTAAAGAAAATGAGAATGAATGGATGATGTGACTATACAAAATATTAAATTAAATCTATATCAGCAGCAACTGAACAACACGCACCATTACAAGTGTTTATTAGTAACCATTTTTTCAAGCGAAGGTATTCAAATAGGAAACCCAAGAGTTCATATATCGGATTTACAAATTGATGTAAGTTTAAGTGGCCACGAAGCCATTTCGATTTTACTATATTTGCTACAAAAATATTATAGGAGTATCCGGGGTAAAATGCCATCCACTTTTTATGGGAATTTTAGTAAATTTACGTTACAACTTAGGGTGTATGATTAGTTTCTTAAAATAGCCTTGGCTGTTTTTTTTGCGTGTAAAATAGCACCTTGGTCATAGTTTCCAAAACGGGATCAAGATTCTGTAGTTCAGAAGGATACGCCCCTTCACGCGAAACTTAAATACGCTGTTTCTTCTTCTTATATGTTCTTCCTAGTTCTGTGTCTTCAGGATTTTTTTTTTGTTTTCAGTCTTCAAGAAAGAACATAATCCATGGAGAAGAATCCTCAATTTCGTCCCTTTGACACTGATCTGATAATGCAATTGTTGAAATTTGTGGCTGGGAAATGCTTACCAACTGAAGAATTGATTGTCTTTGCAGATGTTTACAGCAAAGAGCCATGGAAATTAATTGGAGACATTAGTTCCAAGAAAACCCATTACTTCCTCACCCAATTGAAGAAGAAGAAGCCCGCTGATTCCCGATTCAACAGAACTACTGGTAATGGGACTTGGACACAGCAGAATAAAGGCAACAAAATTCTTGATGAAGATGATAGTCTGATTATTGGGTATAAAAGAAGCTTGAGTTACAAACACAAGAAAGACTCCTCTTTGAATGGCCGTTGGTTGATGATGGAGTATTTCTTGGCTGACTCTCTTCTTCAGCAGTTGAAATCTAATGAAGCAAAAGAATTTGTTATCTGTGGGATAAAGAAGAACCCCAGATCAGAAATCAGATGAAACAATATTGCTACTGTTGTAGAGTATAAGAGGTTCGTTGATCGTGTCTTGCAAGAAGGGGTTCATCTCCAAACCTCAGAACCCGAAGAACAGAGTACTATGATTTTGTCTAAGAACATTCCTGTGATGTTGGAGAGTACCTCGTCTGATGTTTTCTCTATGGGATAACTAGAATCAAAAGATGGAATGTTGGTTCTTGTTAATGAGACTGATTCTGATGAATTCGTTGGAATGGTGAACATGGAAAATCATGAGTGCTATTATCAGGAAGGTGATGAGGAGGAAGTTGATTGGGAGTCTTTATTCGATTTTTGGGATCATGGTTCAGTGCAGAATGACTTGCTTTGCTAATTCTGGAAAATTGAAGCTTGGTAGATTTTTGAAAAGGGTATTTTTATTCTTGAGTTTCTTTGAATTAGGGTATTTTTGATAACTTTTTTAAATTAGGGTACTTTTAACTGGGATATCTGTGAAATCTTAGGAGCATTATTCTGACATTGACTTATTAGATATTTAGATTATGTCGGTCGTAGAATAACAACCAACATATTTTTTCATCATCGATTTTGTGCAACGTAGATGATGTTGTGATTTTGTGCAACGTCGATGATATTGTAATCTTCTCTGTGAGTCTTAGAGTTCATTCTTATTGTTTATAATGAAAATTTTAATTATTAAAGATGCTCTTTCTTATTTTGCTTTTGCTCACTTGTCGATGTCCTGTATCTTTGATCTGTTTGATATTTTCTCTTGATGTTATGTTTTATGTTTTGCTGTTTAAAGAATTTTGTTGTTTCACTATTTTTGGGTTGTTGGTATAGGATCACTCTTCTTATGATCTGTAATATCAAGTTGCTAAAAATAAGACAACAGCAGCAAATAAGAGCAAGGTACCATTGCTTTCACTCCAGGTAATTCACCTTTTGTTTCTTTTTGTAGTATTAGTTTCAGTACTCTTTAGTACCATTGAGATCGTTTGATCATGTACAAAAATAGTGCATTCTTTTTTACATCTTTCAAAAATCATGTACAGCTTTCGCAGTGGAGCAAGCTACAGAACATTGGAAACTCAAAAGAAATAACCAAAAGAGAAAGGTTAAATGCACTCGCGGTAAGCGCATAGAGTTTTATTGATAATCTCAATGATCATGTAACTCAAAAGGCTTAGACATAGAAGATTTATCTGCTCTTCTGTTTTCTTATTTTATTTTCTTAATTCCTTTGGATATGTGGGCAAGTTTATTTAGGTGGGATTTATATGTAGTGATATGGTATATGCAAAAATAGCAGCAAATAAGAGAAGTCGAACTAATTTAATGCCTGAAGAAAAAGTTCCATTTGTAGCAATGACTGTAGGAGGATTGAAGACGAGTCTAGAGGAGTGAAAACTGAATGTGCTGATTGACTATTGATGTTGAGCCAATGCAAATTTTGGCCTCTGAAAGTAATACTTCCTCAAGTTCACACTCCATGAACAACATCAAGTTCAACAGTTACTCAGTTCTGCATGTTGTGTTGCCTAAATAAATGGCTAAATATGGGATGTTTTCTCTTATACACTTTATTTATGCACCCTATTTAACCTAACGTGGCCTCGCTGGTCGCTGGTTGCTGCATATACTATTTCAGCTGCCTTTACTCTTCCCTAAGACTCTCCTCAGCAATGATTTTCTGAAGTCATATTTGCTCCAGCTAGCTCATTGGTTAAATCGCATGGACTCTCACTCCCACTCTAATACCAGATTGCCAGTCTCTATATCCTTACTATTAGACAACTTTCTCCAACTTCTAGCATTATATATTAGAAACAAATTCATCTTCTTTTTCTATAGGGACCTAGTACCAGAAAGAGAATAACTCACGACCTGGAAAATGCAAATGCACAAAAGGGATGTGGAAATCTTAGCATTTTAAAGTGGAGGAGAAGATAGATTTGCGATTCAGAAAAGGTATGTTGGTTTTTTCTCTATATCGACACTCTTATCTTAATATTGACTTGAAAATTCTCTTTTAGGTATTAATTAATGTTTCTCGGAGGGCTTACAATATGAATTAATTGATTCCTTATTTTGTTGTTATCTGTGGGACTTGAATGATTAGGATTAAATGTGTCATTGTATGTTTAATGGGATTTTAATGGGTATGTTTTTGTTGTTGTGTCTGTTTCTTTAGTAGCTGAGCCATGATAGATACTTAAGACAGTAAAGGGTGTCTGTCAACTGTGTGATGTGACTCTTTTAGTTTAATAGCATAAATGTGTGTGGATATAAGAAAAGTATAATTTTTAATTCACAGAAAGCAGTGTCTGTTAAGGAATGGCTTATTCCGTTACTCGTCTAATAACTGGTAATGAATCTAGCATACAAGAAGAGTGTGAGAACCTCTTCTTGAGTTGATCTTGTAATTCCCTGAATCAGGTATCAACGTTTAGCAAAGAAGTGGACAACTAAGATTGCTGTAATTGCACTTCAGAATATCATACAGACATCTGAATCTCTGTTGGTGAGACATTCCATGCCAATAGAGAAGTGGACAGCTCCTCCAGGTGCTTGGTTTTTGCTGCCGGAGGTATCAGGTTGTAAATATCTTTATCACTTGAAGTCATGAATAACTCATTACTCGTAGGCTGTAAATATCTTTCTCAGGTTGTACTGCACATTTAGAATATGCTTTCATACAACACGAATACTCAGCTTGTTGGAGCTCGAAATACTACCTGTTTCTCCGACAAGATTTACGCTTATTGGTGGAGCTGTATAGGTCGGTGAAGAAGGATTTACATATGGTGTTCATTGACCTGGAGAAAGCATATGACAAAGTACAGAGATAGGTTCTTTGGAGATGCTTGGAGGCTGGAGGTGTGCCTGTAGCATATATCAGAGTGATTCTAGACATGTATGATGGGGCTAAGACACGGGTGAGGACAACATGAGGAGACTCTGATTACTTTTCGGTTGAGATGGGGTTGTATTAGGGATCAACACTTAGCCCATTGTTGTTTCCCTGACGATGGATTCTTTGATGCGTCATATTCAAGGGGAGGTTGTGCTTGTTATTTGCGGATGACATAGTACTGATTAATGAGACGCATGGTGGCGTTAACGAGAGGCTGGAGGTCTGGAGACATACTATAGAGTCGAAGGGTTTCAAGTTAAGTAGGAACAAGACAAAATACTTGGAGTGCAAGTTCAGTGGTGTTACCCAGGAGGCGGACGGGGATGTGAGACTTGATACACAAGTCATTCCCAAGAGAGAGTTTCAAATATCTGGGATCCATAATTCAGAAGGATGAGGATATGGATGGGGATGTTACTCACCGTATTGGAGCAGGATGGGTGAAGTGGAGGCTCGCTTCCGGTGTCTTGTGTGATAAGAATGTGCCATTGAAACTTAAGGATAAGTTCTACAAGGTAGTGGTCAGAGCGAATAAGTTGTATGGGGTAGAATGTTGGCCAGTCAAGAAGTCTCATGTCCAGCAGATGAAAGTAGCGAAAGTGAGGATGTTTAGATGGATGTGTGGGCATACTAGATTGGATAGAATTTGGAATGAAGTTATTCGGGACAAGGTGGGAGTGGCCCCTGTGGAGGCTAAGATGCGTGAGGCAAGGTTGAGATGGTTTGGGCATGTTAAGAGGAGAAGCACAGGTGCCCCAGTCAGGAGGTGTGAGTGGTTGGCCATAGGAGGTGGGAGGTGAGAGGAGGGGCAGAGGTAGACATAAGAAGTCTTGGGGTGAAGTGATCAGGCGGGACATGGCTCAGCTTGAGCTGACCGAGGACATGACCCTAGATAGAAGGGTGTGAAGGTGTAATATTAGGGTTGAAGGTTAGTAGGTAGGCGTGCGCTTCTCTTTGTCTTCCCTAGTTCGATAGTATTAGTGCTAGTATGGTTCTCTCTTTCCCTCTTTTACTTAGTATGAAAGGCCAACTTCCACTTAGTTTTCTTCTGTCCTGTTCCGCTTTGAATTGTTTCATCGACATTGACAGATATGTTGGGGAGAATAAGAAACAATGTTCTCAATTCTAAGTTGCTAAGTTAAACTTGGCTCTATATTGCTTCTGATGTATTCAAATAATACCACGGTTCAATGACAGAAAGTCCTCCATCTTTAGAGTAGGGCTGGGCATATTTCGGGTAAAACCGATAGCCAGATCCAAAAAAATTTATTCGATTATTGGTATCAGATTATTAGGTTAATAGTTTGGTAACTGTTTAGTGTTATTTTACTATTGGATTATCGGTTCGGGTATCCGTTTTCCCAATTTTGTTAACGGTTTAAACGATAACTCAATAAACTTATAAAAATATGATTTTACTTAGTTATATAAATTCTCTAGTTCTCTCCCAATTCTCTATCTACTGTTGTAACCCTCCCAAATTTGTCATTCAACAACATAAAGAAACAATATTGTAAGGTCTATCATATTCTTTAAGAGGGTTTACAACGGTAGAGAAAGTTTATCATATTTTTTATACGGTACACATTATCCTTCATTACTTCTTCCCTCTAGAATCTAGATTGAGTTATTTTATCGAATAAATCGATAACTGAACCGATAACGATTGATAACTGATTAACCGATAATCGATAATCGATAACCGAATCGATAACGATCGATAACTGATTAACCGATATCTAATTGGTTCAGTTATCGATTTAACATATTTATAAACTGATAATCGATATGCCAAACCAACAACATATTTACAACCGAACCGAACTGACCAATGCCCACCCCTACTTTAGAGTGCTGATTAGCTATGCTATTCCTCATGTATTGTCTTTCCTACAATTTTACTTTGCTTCTATATTCCTTCCATTGTGAGTCTCGAGCACTATTGCATTTTCATATCCACTTCCCAGAGCTCAAACAAGATCATACTATATACTCCCTCCGTTTCAATTTATGTGAACTTGTTTGACTGTGTACGGAGTTTAAGAAAAAATGAAGACTTTTGGAATTTGTGATCCTAAACAAGTCAAAAAAGAGCCCAGAGTATTTGTGTGACTATAAAAGCTTCTCATTGAGGGTAGACTTGCAAGTTTAAGTTAAATTATTACCAAATTTAGAAAGGGGTCATTCTTTTTGGAACGGACCAAAAAGGAAATAGATTCACATAAACCGGGACAAAGGAAATAGTTAATTAGTAGGACGCTTCATTCGCATGTATGCGCGCGACCTTCCAAAAGTGTCCAGTGAATCTGTATGTACCATTTCATGAACACATTCCATATCATTCACTAGTTCCTGTAAATCAGTCAAACCAACATAAAGTCCAACAAAGACTAAAACCATCTTTGTATGTTGCATGCGAGATATTCTCAATCCTCGGTCAATATAAGAATTTCTCTATCAGAATAAAACAGGAAGAGGGTATACATTTTTTTATTTTTTCTTTGATTGACTACATTTACTCAGTGTTTGTCTTTATATCAATCAGAACATGTGCAATTATAAACATCAACCTAATTATTTTTCCCAATAAGATAAAGGGTATATTATGTTCTTTCAAGGGGATATACATTTTGGTAAGTGAAATAAAGCAATCGTCTTGCTTCTATACATGTAGAGATGTATCATATTAGTAAATGCAGGAGCCTTGGATTGGTTGATCAGACATATTACATAAGAAGGACGATTAAGGAAGTGGTTTCGTGTTTAACAACGGTGGCGTTTTTGAAACTCGACAAACATTAACTTTTTTCCTCATCCCGTTTGGTTTGGGGAAAACAAGTGCTTCGTCTCGAGTAGGACCGGGGGTGAGGTAAGGAGTAGTATAAGAGTACGTGGTTCGGTCATCGATAAACCTCTCTTAATGCATTCAATTTGTTTTATCAAAGCCGGGGAGTTTTTTCGACCTTCAAAAAGACGACTTTGTAAGTTTCAGTACGAGTATGGACCGAGAATCATTCAACTAGGAATTTCTTTTTCAATGATGTTCATTTCGGTGTGTATCATATATATCATAAGACTTGAGATAAGAAAAAGTCATTTATGCTCAAATTCATTTCTAAAAGAATAGAGTGATTGAGAAAGATAAAGAATTTGGAATCGCTAAAGAAAGGGGGTCAAATAAATAGTTGGGGAATGAAATAGTCGTTTTGGGGATAGAGGGAGTTCAAACCTCACGATCTTTAAAGTCGACGGATTTTCTTCTTACTATAAATTTCAATGTAGCATGTATTGGCATGCAGAACGAGACTGTATTCACAATTTTAGTTTGTGCGATCGCAAACTTTAAATTTTTACATGCACTTAATTATACAAGATCAAGTGCAAACTTTAAATGTTCACGTTCCTTTTAGCTTGATTATTGACTATGATCAAATGCATTTGCTACATTCAAGTTTTATCAAAGAATATATTGCCTTTTTCATTATATTCTTATTGTGATTGAGCTTTCAATCCTATTATAATTAATCGATCGTCGTGCAGTTTTTATTTGAATTTACCTCTGAAATTAAAAGGTAGGGTCGGGTAGGGCTATGGATAGCTATTTAGGTCGGAAAAAAGTAACAAACACCAAAGACTTAAAATTAGCTTATGGTATAAAAAAGATAGAGTTGCAATTGAGTGGAATGATGAGTTTTAAATGGTTGTTTGGTGCCTTATATAAAAAATGAAGTATTTAATTAGTATTAGTTTGATAAAGCTATTACGAACATATTAATATGATTTGAATTGTGTATTTTAATATGATATTTTACATTAATTTTTTCATTCGTTCACTTTTTTAAATGTCGACATTTCTTGCATAAAATCCTGCGTCTCCACCGGGGCCATTTATTTGGGTGGATAAAAGTCACAAACACCAAATACTTAAAATTAACTTAGAGTATAAAGTTGGAATTAAGTGAAATTTTCTTTACTACTATTTCCTTCTTAGATTTTTAAATTTTCTCAACATTCAAAAGATTAATGAGTTGTCATTGTATCTTCATTTAAATGTTGAAAATTATAGTAATACCTCCCTTTAATCATAGAAAAGAAAACATATATGGAACTATGTCAAAAAAAGAAATACGAATATGACAAAGTTTTCCATGTATGATTGGCAAAAGAAAAGTTTCCATAAGTTGTAACTTTGGGGGGAAGAAACAATTAACTAATGCAAAATAATAATTTCCTAAGCGGAGGTATTTCACATCAGATATCTATAAATTCACTGTAAACCTCATTACCTTTCTTCCAGATTTTATTCATTGTCATTCAAAGGTTGCAAGATTTCTTCCTCAGAACAAGGCTACGTTCTTGTTGAGATTCATTGAGCAGTTACAACACTGACTTGAGAGACCGAAATGGAGACAGGGACTGAGACCTCCCGAGAAAATGCCTTTATTCCGAAGGAAGCGACCGATGTGATAGACATCGTGGAGACGCCCTCCTAACACCAAGTCCATGCTTGAAGAGGCCCAAGAAGGGAAGGACAAGTCAGATGAAGGAGTTCATGGTGCGGACGACCCTCTCCATTCCTTCTTCGATGGCTTGGACATGTCCACTTTGGACGACTTTACCAGTATGGGCAACTTGAAGATCCCGAAGAAGGAGGTGCCTTCGAAAGCTGGCGGACCGAGCTCGAGCCCAGAACTGGTGAAGCAGTATTCTGCTCCAAGTGTGGATTCCGACCGCATAAGAACATCCATTCTTACAGTTTCGGTGGATGCTCAGGTTTTATCTGCTCCGGTGGGCATAGCCAGTTACCTCCTATATCTGGTGACCGAAGAGGACCAGGAGAAGATGAACAAGGTGGGCCCGTCGAGTCTCTTCAACGAGGCTCAACAGGCGCTGAACCGAGTAAGGAAGCAATACTCCTTTGTGGATTCCACTTAGGTTTTAATATCTCTTATTGGTTTCATTTCTTTGTAGGCCTCAGTGCTTCACCATGAGAGCTTCCTTAGATTTCGCTCCGAGATCAACCAACTCGAGTTTAGTTCAAGGAGCAGGCTCGAAAGGAGGATATGTACAAGCTCCTCAGTGAAACAAGACGGGGCCATCAAGGACCTTTAGGCAGAGCTGGACAGGGCTCAGAAGGAAGCTTCGACCCTGAGGCGGGAACATGCAGACCTAGTCGAAAAGGTAAAGGTATGTGAAGATAAAAACGAGGATCTAGTCGTGGTAAATAATGAAAAAACCTTGCAGGTCCAATAGAAGATCGACCAGATCGACCAACTCCGAATCAAGATGAACGAGGTCCAAAACATGGCTGACGGGTGGAAAAGCAAAATGGACCTGCTGGCTTTGGAGAAGAAAATTGCTAAGGTAAAGCTTCTATCGATAGAGGTCCAACTTCGAGTGGCGAAGGAGAAAGATGACAAGTGGTCTCAGTTGAATGATGGTCTCCGAGCACAGGTGAGCTCGGGTGTCATAGAGCGGTACACCCTCGGTCGAGAATACGAGGCAGTGAAGTCCAACTTGAATACAACCTCCACCAATATAGAAGAAATGGTGTCCCAATACAAGGCCGATGTAGAGGCAGCCGAGGCCCGCCTGAAGGCGAAGGCCGAATATATAAAGCGGCTATCTGGAAGAGAGACCCTCGAGGAGATCCACGCCTGAAGTTTTGACCAATCGGCTGAAATCGAGGAAGCCAAAAAATTTGAGGCCGAGACGAAGAGGCTTTATGATCCTGAAGGTGCTGAAGGCTTGAGGGTAGACTCGAGGGATCAGAAGGCTCCGACGGTTCTGGCGATGAGTCGGGCCCTGGCGAAGGCTAGGGGTAGATCCCTTAATGCTTTTTTAGTTTTTGTCTGATGCATATTTTTGTTTATTTTGAGGCTGTTTTTATTGGGCCTTTGTAAGTATATTCTGGAGTATATATAAAATTTTCTCTATCTGGAAATTCATCATCTCTTCATAATTTTTATTCTTGTAATGTTTCTAATGCCTTAGCATAGAATAAAATGTAGTTATAGGACGTCCAATTTTAGAGGTCCGAACGGAGCCTAACTTCGATACAACTTTATTTGCTCGAGGCTTTAAAAACTCGGTATGACCGGAAGTATTTTTTCAAGATGCTTAAGTGATTTTAGACGAGGCTTTTGCCGAGGAAAACCTTTTAGCAGGTTTCAAATTTTTATAAAGGCCTTACTTTCTTATTACGAGCTTCAGATGTGTCCGAGCCGTTTTTAGGGTGGCCGCAACGTTTTGTATTTAGGCACCGCCTAATAGGTTTGGTGCCTCTGAGATTTAGTATCCTGCATTTTCTATACCTTTATCAAATGATATTCCCCGAGTAGGGGTATTCTTGGTCTTGATAGTCCCCGAATAGGGATAACCCTTGTGCTCGATAATACCCAAATAAGGGTAGCCCGTGGTCTCTTATGATCTGGAATTTAAGAGGCAAGAAAATGTGTAATAACAAGGGCTAACTTTCTTTCATTTATATGCATAAAGTGCATGGTTGAAAGCGCGTAAAAGCTTATATCATGGCTAAAGTTGACTATGTGGGCACGGTTCACACGATCGTTTGGACTTTACAATGAATCCTAACCACTGAGCCTTAGCTTCTAACAAACAAGGTTTTCTTTTTTCCTAGTTGAATTTTTCCTTGCTAAATGTTTCGTCGCTGAAAACCTTAACCTGGGGGTGATGGCCCCCTGTATTTGAGGTCGACCTTGAGAGGGCTCGGATACGGTTGATGCGAAATGAACACCCATTGACTCCAGTTTGAGAACGACCTTCAAATCTAAGTTAGTACGTTTTACTGCTGCCTCGTTATAAACCTTTCCGAAAAAACCCATTTTGGGACAAAATCTGTCCAAGGGAAAAAGAGTGCAATGCGTGCTTTCAGACCTATCACCCTTGGCCGTTGCCTACAAGTGTTAGTCCAATTCATAATGTTATTACAAATTAATTGAGATCGTACTTTTGCCATAGTACTGCTGTAAGTGTGTCACGTTCCAGCTGTTTGGTAGTTGCACACCGTTTCCTTATTCGAGCTTGTATGAGCCTTTTTCGGTAATTCTAACGACTCGATATGGTCCTTCCCAACTCGGCCCCAGCTTTCCCTCGTTCGGGTTCCGGGTGTGTAATGTTACTTTCCTCAACACCAAGTCCCTAGTCTTGAAGTGTCGGAGGTTGGATCTTTGGTTGTAGTATCTTTCTCTATGCTAATCCTGGGCGTCCAACCGGACTAAGGTTTCCTCACGCCTTTCATCCAATAGTTCCAGGCTCGTGATCATGGCTTCATCATTCGACTATTCGGTCGCATATTGGAACCTAAGGCTCGGATCTTCCATTTCGACTGGTATTAAGGCTTCGGCACCGTAGACCAATGAAAATGGGGTGGCCCCGACACTAGATTTTGAGGTTGTACGGTACACCCACAGGACTTCGGGCAGGATTCCTTCCATTTCCCTTTGGCATCGTTCGACCTCTTTTTCAGATTTTGAGAATGGTCTTGTTCATAGCTTCTACTTGTCCGTTTCCACCCGGGTGGTAAGGCGTTGACAATATTTTCTTAATCTTGTGATCTTTGAAGAACTTATTTATCTTGTTGTCGATGAATTATTTCCAATTATCGCAAATGATTGTGGATGGTATGCTGAATCGGCATATTATGTGGTCCCATATGAAGTCAATGACTTCTTTTTCCCGAATGTTCTCATACACTTGAGCTTCGACCCATTTGGAAAAATAATTGGTCATGAGTAGTATGAATTGAGCCTTATCGGGTGCCCACGATAGGGGATCGACGATGTTCATCCCCCATTTCATAAACGGCCATGGGGATAGAAGCGAGTGTAGTAGCTCCGATGGATCATTGTACATGTCTCTGCAAGTTGTCCCATTATTGTGCAAATTCTTTCGCATCTTTCTCCATTTCAGTCCAATAATAGCTGGCCCTGATTAGTTTTCGAACCAAAGACTCTGCCCGTGATTTGTTTTCGTATGTGCCTTCGTGAAACTCTCTCAAGGCGTACTCGGTTTCTCCCGGCCTCAAGCATCTGGCTAACACGCCGTCGAACATTCTTCTGAACAATGCTCCTTCGACCAGTCTAAATCTGGCAGCCTTGGTACGCATGGCTCTCGATTCATTGGGGCCTGAGGGCAATTTCTCAGTTTTCAAGTAGTTTATATACTTGTTCCTCCAATCCCAGGTTAAACTTGTTGAGTTTACTTCAACATGGCCTTCTTCTATCACCGACTTCATGAGCTGTACGACTGTTCCTGAACTGAATTCATCGTCATCAACCGATGACCCCTTGTTTTCTAGAGCATCGGCCTCGCTATTTTGATCTAGGGGCACGTGCTGCAGGGTCCATTCCTTGAATTGATGCAGCGTTACTTGTAACTTGTCTAAATGCCTTTGAATTTGTTCCTCTTTTACTCCAAACGTCCCATTGAGTTGATTTACCACAAGGAGGGAATCACACTTAGCTTCGACCACCTCGGCCCCAAGGCTTTTAACCAATTCGAGAGATGCAATCATGGCCTCATACTCGACCTCATTGTTAGTCAACTTCACAGTTCTAATAGACTGCCTAACCACATTTCCTGTGGGGGCTTCAGTACGATATCGAGCCCGGACCCTTTTCCGTTCGAGGCACTGGGCGCGCTTAAAACACACACCTAAATATGCTCGCTAGTCAAAGATAGTTTAGTATAATATCGTACCCACAAGGACTGGAGTTAACAATATTTTCGTAGTTTATAGATTGATTGCTATCCAGGATAAACAACAGTTGAAAATTATGTTATTAAAACAAAATTAACTAAGAATCTAGATCTAGTTGACTAATGAAAATTGCAACAAAGTTAGCAAGGAAGATATCAGTGGGAGAAAATAGGGGTTGATTGGATACATGCAAGATAATTGTCTGGGATTTAAATCTAGTTAATTCACTTCTAATGTTCAGAGTCTCTCAAATTCACTCAATTATTAGTTTAAACGTTTAGTAGAAACTCCTCTCTCGATTAAGTCTCAACCTCACAATATGAACTAAATTAAGCTCAGTGAAGATATGCAAGAATTCGTAGTGGATTGGTATTTACGAGAACCTCTTTAGATTATTCTCCTAGATAGGTTTAATCACCAATTCAACTAGCCTCTTTCTATTACTAAGAAGAATTAATGAATTCAATCAACAAAATAATGCAAAGATATCACAAGTTACGCCTCTCTCGATTACATGAATATGTGAATATAGATGCAACAATTGAAACACCCAAAAGAATTCAATACATAAAATAGAGTTAATATCCACAAACAAATATCAATACACCAAATCCATCAATCCTTGAAGAGAACTACTCTATAGATATGGAGTAATTCATCACAAATATAAAGAAAAACATAAACGATCCAAACTCTTGTCTTGAGTGAGGATTGAATGATGAATACCTTGTGATTTTGCTTCTCCACCTCCTCCTTAGTCTCCATAGGTCTTACATATGTTAGAGAGTTGTTTCTGACGGGCAGCATGATTTTACACAGGCGCCACGTGCCGTGCATCGAGTTGCACTGCTTTCTCAAAGTCCAGCTTTTTTTTCTTCGATTTTGACATCCAAACTTGGTCCTCGACACCCCAAACGCAATCCCAGTACAATCCCTTGGGCTTTTACTCAGACTTCAAAGCTCCAGCTCACTCAATTTAGCTTCATATCATTTACATAGCTCGGAATCCTCCTACATGGCATAAGACACACAATTAGTGCAAAACACTAGCAATTAAAGCTCAAACTCAATTAAAGTGCAGTTAATTAGAGCGCAATAAGCAACTAAAACCCGAGATTATAGCCTAACATCAGGAACTATATGTAAAAAGGGTCCAAATTCCTAATGTTGTCACTGAGGCTAACAATAATTCTCTTTCGACTTCGAGCATTAAATCTGGCATAAAGTCGGTCACAAAGTCAGCCAAAATTTGAGATTTTATGGCAGTTCGGGGTCGATACTCGATATCGTACCCGCTAATTTTGACGGGATATTTGGCCAAGAAAACAGATAGCTCGGGCTTGCGCATGATGTTCCTCAGTGGGTAAGAGGTTTCAACACATATGGGGTGACATTGTAAGTATGGTTTCAACTTCATGGAGGCACTTAACAAAGCGAGCGCCAATATTTCCAGGTGTGGATACCTTATTCAGGCCTTGCCTAGAGTTCTAATGACATAGTTAATAGGAAATTGCGTACCTTCCTCTTCCAAGACTAAAACTCCAATTACCACCTCCTCGGACACCGCCATGTAAAGGTATAGTTGCTCATCCGCCTTCAGAGTGTTGAGGAGCGGCGAACTCGAAAGGTACTGTTTGAGTTATTCCAAAGCTTGTTGGCATTCCGAGGTCTAGGAAAAGTTATTCTTCTTATTCAACAGTAAGAAGAGCAGATGGATTTTGTCTGAGGACCTCGATATGAAACAGCCCAGGGCAGCTATACGCCCGGTCAGCCTCTGAACGTCCTTGACGTTATCCATAACGATGATGTCTTCTATGGCCTTGATCTTGTCAGGATTAATCTTGATTCTTCGATTGGATACCATGAACCCGAGGAATTTTCCCGATCCGACCCTGAATGCGCACTTCTTTGTGTTCAGCTTCATATCATATTTTTTAAATATGTCGAAGGTTTCCTGCAAATATTTCAAATAATCCTTTGCTCGCAGGGACTTAACTAACATGTCATCAATATACACTTCCATTGAATTTCCTAAATTTTCTTTGAACATGCAATTTACTAGGCATTGATATGTGGCACTGGCGTTCTATAATACGAAAGGCATTACATTATAACAGTAGGTGCCGAATTTAGTGATAAAGAAGTCTTTTCTTGGTTGCCCAGGTTCATTCGAATTCGGTTGTACCAGGAATAGGCATCGAGAAAGTTGAGTATCTCGTGCTTGGTCGTCGCGCCAATCATGCAATCGATGTTAGGAAAATGAAAAGAGTCCTTAGAGAATTCCTTGTTCAAGTTCTTGTAATCTACACATATTCTCAGCTTATTTCCTTTTTTAGGTAATACTATGTTAGCTAACCAATCCGAGAACTTAACTTCCCGAATAGACCCTATTTTAAGGAGTTTGGATACCTCGTCTTTGATGAATGCATGCTTGACCTCGGGTTGAGGTCTCCTTTTTTGTTAAACCAGGTGGAACTTTGGGTCCAAACTCAGCTTATGAGTGTTTACCTCCAGTGTTATCCATATTATGTCAAGATGGGACCAAGCGAAACAATCTACGTTATCTTTAGGAAAATTAATGAGTTTTTTCCTGAGCTCTGGGGCTAACCCCGTGCCTAGGTATACCTTTCGATCCGGAAGGTGCTCGATCAATATGACTTGCTCCAACTCTTCGACCATTGATTTGGTGGAATCGGTATCATCAGGAGCTATGAATGATCTCGGAACTGCATAATCATCCCCCTCATCGACTCCTAGTTCACCCGATCCCTACCAGAACCGGCGTCGGTGATTGCTATTTAACTTTGGTCTTTCTGGTCGGCTCTGTGCTCTTTAATGCTAAAACTCTAGGTGTCGAGAATACTTCATTGATTGCGAACATCTCTTTTGCAGCCGGTTCTTCTCTATATACCGTCTTGATTCCTCCTGGTGTAGGGAACTTCAACGTGTGGTATAAGGTCGAAGGAACCGCCCTTATATTTTGAACCCACAATCTCCCGAATGGAGAGTTATATCTCATATCCCCCTTGATCACATAGAAATTTGTTTCTTGGATGGTCTTGGCGGTGTTCACCGGTAGGGTTATTTCCTCTTTGGTGGTTTCACACGCCATGTTAAATCCGTTCAAAACCCCAACTGCTGGCACTATTTGATCTTTTAACGCCAATTTCTCTACGACCCTTGATATGATAATGTTGGCTGAGCTACCTGGATCAATAAACACACATTTAACTCAAGATTTATTGATAAGTACGGATATTACCAGTGCATCATTATGAGGTTGCATGATGCCCTTGGCATCCTCGTCGTTGAACGAAATAGTTCCTCTGGGATATCCCGAGTTCATTTTTCCCTCGTGATAGATGCTTTAGTGCATTTTATCGTCGACCCTTGAGGGACGTCGACCCTTCAAATGATCATGTTGATGATGTGCTGAGGTTCTTCTTATTCGGTCTGTTTGTTGGAGTCCCTATTCCTGAAGTGGTTTTTGGATCGATCATTCAGAAATTCCAAAGATGCCTGTTATTGAACAACCGGGAAATTTTTTCTCTCAATTGTCGCCAGTCCTCGGTCCTATGGCCATGAGTGCCATGATACTTACACATCAGGTTAGGATCTCTCTAGGTAAGCTCGGACTACAGTGGTTGAGGTCACTTGATCTCCTTTATGCACCCAATGGCTGATACGATGCTGGCTGCATCAACATTGAAATTATATTCTAGAAATCTTGGAGCTTCCTTTCCCCCGAACGACTTATCGAAACCATTTTTTCTCATCAGGCCTCCGCTACTGGGCCCTAGATCATTTCTCTTTTCGTTCCTTGTAGAGTTGCGCCCAGTCTCATTTCCCCTTCGATCTGTACTGTATGGTTGGTACCGATCTCAGACTAGCCTTGATTCATGATCCATGACTCTTTTAGGCCTGCCGTAAGTTCTGATGGGGTAAACAGACCAAGAATAGCTCCGAGTTGGTTGTCTTAGACTCTCATTTTTGACTGGTACCTATTGTGGATGTCGGCCCAAGTTATTGCCAGATACTCTACCCAGTTTTGTTTCAATTGCTGCGAAGAGAAGGAGCTTCAGGGGTTAAGTCTCTGAGTGAATGTCTGAACGGCCCAATGGAGGGAAGTCCATCCATTCCATTTTAGATCATGACACATAATCCCCGAGCATTTTGTTATCCCTTTGCTTAACCTTGAAAGGATCCGATTTTTTGGTCTCGACTTTGATGGCCCCGACATGAGCCTTGAAAAAAGCATCCGCAAGTATAGCGAATGAATCAATGGAATTTGGGGGCAAGTTGTGGTACCATATCATTGCTCCTTTTGACAGAGTTTCCCCGAACTTTTTTAATAACACTAACTCGATTCCATCATCTTCCAAGTTGTTACCTTTGATGGCGCATGTGTAGGAGGTCACATGCTCATTTGGATCCGTGGTTCCGTTATATTTCGGAATATCGGGCATACAAAACTTCTTCGAGATTGGCAAAAGTTAGAAATTTGAAGATTTGGAAAGTTAATAAGTTTGACGGGAAAGTGACTGAAGATATCAGATCCGAATTGTAGTTCCGGGAATTGGAATAGCTTTGATATGTAATTTGGGACTTGTATGCAAAATTTGGGTTCATTCCGGATTAGTTTGCTATGTTTCGGCAGGAGTTATGGAAGTTGAAGTTCAAAGTTCATCAAGTTTGAATTGGAGTACGATTTATCATTTTGTTGTTGTTCTGTGTTATTTGAGACCTTGAGTAGGTCCGCGTTGTATTATGGAACTTGTTGGTATGTTTCGACAGGGTCCCTGGGGCCTCAAGCGTGTTTCAGATCTCCTTCAGGCTATTTCTCTATGTTTTTGAACTGCTAGTTTCTGTCACTTGGTGTTCTTCATCGCGTTCGCGCCCTTACTTTTGCGTTGGTGTAGTGTTATGGTGGCCTACGATACTTTGTTCTTCGCGATCGCGAAGAGGCGACCACGTACGCGAAGGTTGAAGGATTTATGTTGTCACGTTCGCGCTCCTAGTTACACGATCGCGTATAAGGTAGACTGGAAGGCCTCAGGTCCTTGTTATCCCCGATCGCGTGAATACAACCGCATTCGTGTAGAGAGATGGAAACAGTGTGTCTCATTTGCAACTTCGTTTACACATTCGCAAAGGAGGTTTGGACTGCTGTCATCATTTTGTCTCCGCGATCGCGAGTGATTTTTTGAGATCGCTATGAGTAAATCACTACACAGAATATAAAAACTTCATTTCGGGGATTTCAACCATTTTTGCAATTTTGGAGCAATGTAGCTCGGATTGAAGCGATTCTTGAAGCAATTTTCACCATATGAATTGGGGTAATAATTCTATACTCGCTTTTGGTTATATTTCGTGAATCTATCTTCGATTTTATCTTTTGGTTGATGAATTTTAAAGAGGAAATTAGGGGTTTTGACCTAAATCATAATGTGAATTTTTGAGTTTTGAAAATCGATTCAGAGTCAGATTTGAGTGAAACTAGTATGGTTGGAACCGTAATTGAATGGGTTGTCGGATTTTGTGAGTTTTGTCGTGTTCCAAGGCGCGAGCCCATGTGCGAATTTTGGTTTGTTTTGGGTTTTGGTTAAATATTCGACCTTTATCGATTGAGTTTTTTTTTCTTTAGCATTATTTGATGTATTTGAGTTGATTTTGTCTAGTTTTGAGCCGTTCGGAGGATGATTTGAGCGGGAGGGCGCTTCTAGTGTATCAATTTGGCTTGTTGGAGGTAAATCTCTTGCCTAACTTTGTTGAGGGAATTTTTCCTACTATTTGACATTATTTATATCCATGTGGGGGGTGATACATATATGAGGTGACGAACATATATTCATGTGCCATGGTTAATCATGCTCAGAGGTGGATTATTCTATGAATTGTGCCTTGTAGAATTACGTGATCTTCTTGCTTCATGTCTTACTTGACTCATAGGTGCTAAGAATATAGAATTAAATGTTAGAAACCAATAGTTAGTTTATTATAACTTGATCAAAATTTGACGGAATCCTGAGAAAACATTGATGTGCGTAATTCAGTCATCATTATGCTTAATCGTTAATACATTTCTACAACCGATATTCTTGAGATATTAGGTTCTATACTTGCGCTGTAAATCATTCTTGAGATTTGTTGAAATACTTGAATAATAAGGTTCTTGAGGGTTTATTGAACTATTGTTAACTTGAAAGTTGTGAATGTGATTCTTTTGGAATATTCATTTAAACACTCTCCTTGACGTTATTTATGCTTCCTACCTTGTTTGACATTTTTACACATATGCTTGGTAAGGAAGAGTGTAAAGCACGAAGGGTGATGTCGTGCCATATCATTTGAGAGTAAAAGCACGAAGGGTGATGTCGTGCCATGTTAAGTGAGTGTAAAGCACGAAGGGTGATGCTGTGCCATTTTATTTGAGTGTAAAAGCACGAAGGGTTATTCCATGCCATTTAATTTATATTATATTGATCTCATTTACATAATAATGTGAGTATGAGAGAAAAAGCACGAAGGGTGATGCCGTGCCATTCCATTTATGTCATAATGCTTTTTATATTATCACAAGTTCATGGCACGAAGGGTGTTTCCATGCAGGCAAGGATGAGGGACATGCATTATGTTGTGTTATCTTTCCCTTGTGCATAAGTTTATGCCTTTACCTTGAGCAGTTATTGTCGCACCTATGTTTCCTATGTGACTTGTCGGTGTTGTTCTATCTGTGTCCTCTATCTCAATTATTGTTGTGTTGCCCATGCATTCTACTTGTTTAACTTGCAAATACCATGCCTCCTTTCCTGCTGTTATATCTATAACTATGTCGTATCTAGTTTGTTGCACTTTGGTATAAGCTTTCTACCATGTTAACCATTCTTGCCTCTACTTGTTAGCATGTAAAGAACATGCATTCCCCTCTTATTTGTCATATCTACATCTATGCCTTCTACCGTGCTAGTTAGGTGAAATTATGTTCTTCTTTTGTGATGTCATCATTCCTATGCTTCATACCTTGTCATTACTGTTATCAACATTCCTTTCACCTGGTTGGTACTGTTACACGTATATTTGGTGAGGATGAGATAAATGCACGAAGGGTGTAGTTGTGCCGTTGTATTTGATGTCTTGAGTATATTTCTCACACTATGAAAGTTATGGATTTATTATTGTGATTTTATAGTTATCACTCTACGGAAAGGATTGGTCGTGATATTGAGGATATTAATCGTGGATCTTATAGAAATTATCTTCTCCTTCGCATAATTGTTTCTTTATACGCTATTCTATTATATTCTTGTTTGTTCTATTGCTAGTCTTTTGTACAAGTTTTATTAGTGAGCATCTTTTAACTGAAAAGCCTCGTCAGTACTTTGACGAGGTTAGACAAAATACTTACTGGGTACATGGGATCGGTTGTACTCATACTACACTTCTGCATATTGCGTGCAAATTTTTGGAGTGGAGCTATTGGTGATGCCGGGAGCTGACTGTTAAGATGTTCGTGCATTCCGGAATATAAATGCCACTTGTCCTTGGTAGCTTTAGATTTTGTAAATCTGTTTATGTAACATTCAAACAGATCATGTATTTATTTGTACCGACTTTGTAAATTTCAAATTCTTAGAAGCTCATGACTCGTATTACTAGTCTTTGGGTTAATATATAAATGTTCAGATAGATCTTTACTGTTCCTATAAATTTTATTTGGATTGTTGTCACGACCCAAATTTCCCTCCGTTGGGTATCGTGATGGCACCTAGTCTTAAGGACTAGGTAAACCTAATATTCATGGAATAACAACAATAATAAATAGAATCTAATATTTTTCTGAATAAGTAATTCCTTACACATTGTATATTCCCAAAACCTGGAAGTACGAGTCATAAGCTTTAAAGAAATTATACTAAAACTCCTAAAAATATCACTGTTCAAAAATAAGTACAACAATGCAAACGGAAATATAAGATGGTGACTCCGAAACCGCGAATGCTGAAGCAGTTTTACCTTGAGTCTCCACAACAACAAACGTGTTACTGACAATCAATCGGCCGGCTATGCAAAAACCTGGGATCTGCACAAAAATGTGCAGAAGAGTAGTATGAGCACACATCAGTGGTGCCCAGTAAGTATCAGGACGAACCTCGGTGAAGTAGTGACGAGGACTAGTCAAGACACCCACTGGTCTAATAAAAACTGAACAAGTATCAATATAGGAATCAGGAAATAATGATATACACATAAAGGTTGCGCAATATAGCTAACAAGACATTGAATTCGATATAGAAGGAAAACAATAAGTATAAACGGAAAACCATGAAGTAACACAAAGATTGAATAGAAAACAAACAAATCCGACATGTAAATATACAACACGTACATGAAATCACTCAACAACTTCAACCACTTCTACATAAAATTCATAGTCATCTCCACGAGGTTCAGAACCTCGGACAAATAACTATTTACGGGTCCCAATATTCGAACCCTAACACTTGGCATCTTGCGCCCTCATTCGCGTACTAATTGCACGGACGACTCACGTTCCAATTGGGTCATTCCCACCCATACGGTATGCACAACAAGAGTATCTATACTTGATAACAACAAGGATTCCTAAATCCATTAGTAGTACTTAACTACGTGTATGCTTGTGCATGTGTCCTAAAATGATTTCAACAACCAATAAACATGAGGAAAGGAAAAGGGAAACACGTACATTTTTATCTCATAAGTTTCCACGCGAATAAACTCACACAGTAAGTGTTCCAGTACACAATATCAACAACAAGGAATGCCCCCAGGCCAACACAAGTATCACAAACAACCCCTGACATAGCCCACCTTGTCTCGCCACATGTGCAATAGTAAGGTATATGCCCACCTTGTTTCGCCACACGCTCATAAACATGTTCCCACCTTGTCACGCAACATGCGCAACCCTCAATCTCATATCCTGACTTATCACGCCGCATGTGCAATATCAATAGTAAACACGATACGACAGAAAACTCGTGCAAATCCTCATATCAACAACCGCACGACAGAAATCTCGTGCATCACCACAACAAGTACAACAATAATGGAAACAATCCAAGATACAATTAATACATCAACTCAAGAACCTTCGACCACAATATAGGAAAAACTAGTTCACGAGAAATAAACATAATAAGACGAGCTACGCATATTAAGATTCACTCAACAAGGAAGGAAATAACATGCAACAGCCGCACCTAATTACACGGGTTAACAACAAGAAATCAACACAAATCCGATAACCTTATTTACGACCAAGCCAACTAAGGTATAGTCTATCTAAACTTCCTTTAAGGTCGGAAGTTTCAAGGGTATTCAACACTTTCATTTAAGGACAAGCAACGTGAAATTAATCATAATCTCAGTCTAGAACAAACTATTCTAGAATGAGGTGAAGATAATTACAACTAGAGATAAACAATTAAGAAGACATAGCATGACAGAAAAAGGAACTAAAATCTTCATATAAGTCAATTAGGAGTCAAATAGGCAATACGAGTAAATCCAAAAGTAAGAACTTCCGCATTTAAGCAAATAAGATGACACTAGTAATTAGAAAATTAAACCATGCTAAGGACAATTCATACTCGGCGAAAATAAGGACCTAAGATTCCTAAAGAGTCAACTTTCCACAAATAAGCCCGAGCAAGCGCTCGTCACCTCGCGTACACAAGCTACAATCACATAGAAGACTCAAATCCTAAGGGGTAATTACCCAACACAAGGTTAGGCAAGATACTTACCTCGAAGACGGCAACACGGTACTCTAAAATGACTTCTCGGGCGAAAAGACCTCCGGACGACTCAAAATCAACTAAAATAACTTCAAAATACACATAAAACGTATAAGGAACTATTCCGAATAATAAAGTTTCGATCTTTACAAAAATATAAAACTCGACCCAAAAATCGACCCCCAGGCCCGCACCTCAGAACCCGTCAAATTTTACAAAATCCGAACACCCATTCCAATATGAGTTCAACCATACAAAAATTACCAAATTCTGATACCATTTCGTCCCTCAAATCATGAATTTTGTTTTCGAAAATTTTCTACAAAAACCAACATTTTCCCTAACTAAAAAACACAATTTAAATGATAAAAACAAAAACTAATTCATGGAATATATTCAATTCTAGTTGAAGAACACTTACCCTATCGAATTTTATGAAAACCCCCTCAAAAATCGCAAAGAACCGAGCTCCAGAAGTCAAAATGTGATAAAATGGTGAAGCCTTCGATTTTGAACATATAAACTATCTGCCCAGGTATTTTGTTCAATGCGATCGCGTGAGAAGGAATGCGATCGCGAAGAAGAAAAAATCTCAGCTGGCCAAAAGGTGCTATGCGATCGCGAACATACGTATGCGATCACATATAAGGGAATGACCAATGTCCAAAAATGCACAGTGCGATCGCGAGCTAAAGAGCTGAAGAGAAACACTATGCAATCGCGACTACTGCTATGCGATCACATAGAAGAAAACCAGAAGACAGGTTCAGTAGTGGAAAAATGAGGGAAGTTTGACCCGAAGCCCATCTGGAACACACCCGAAATCCCCGAGACCCCATCCAAACACACAGACAAGTCATATAACCTAACATGGACTCGCTCGAGGTTCCAATCACTTAAAACAACGCCAAAACGACGGATCAAACCAAAAATCTAACTTATAAATTTTCAAATATTCAAATATCAAAACTCGTGCCGAAACCTATCAATTCAACCCGGAATGACGCTAAATTTTGCAGACAAGTAATAAATGACATAACAAAACTATATCCACTCCCGGAATTCCATTCCGACCCCGATATCAAAATTTCACCTATCGGCCGAAATCACCGAAATTCTAACTTTCGCCAATTTACCTCAATTACCCTACGAACCTCCGAAACGAATTCCGGACGCGCGCCTAAGTCCAAAATTATCATACATAGCTTTTGGAATCACCCAACACTCATTTCGAGGCCGTTGACTCAAAAGTCAAACCTCCGGTCAATTTCCATCACTTAAGCTTCAAAAAATTGAAATTTTCCTTCAAATTCGACTCCGGATTATCCGATAACTGAATCCAACCACGCACGAAGGTCGATATACACAAAGTGAAACTTTTCAAGACCTTATTCCACCAAACGAAGCTTAATTTCTCAAAACGACTGGTTAGATCTTTACATTATTCCTCTCTTAAACAAACGTTCATGCTCGAACGTGCCAAGATTCACCTCGAACTCATTCAATCACTGATTGCGCACTTCTATCACACACCCGCGGGTGATCCCACATCACCCCAACCTATATAAGCCTGATGACATAGTCACAACTGCAATATAGCCTTCTCATCACCACTGATAAGCCTCATACCTCAATTTCTCACCTTCTACTTATTTCCAAAAGACCCAATTCTAAATCCATATCCGGCATCAGCCTTAGCCAACTGCATCAACTCATGACTACACCCACAAGGAACGAACACACAACATGACACACCACACATAGGTCTTTACTAACACTTCTGATCACAATAGCTGCCCGAAATCCACTCAGCACCGACAATTAGCCTCATATCCGATCGAATTCCGTTTCAAACCTCCATCGCACTGGTGATAATGAAAGAAAAACACGAGGACCTCATACATTGACACCCGAATCCAACAAGCCATAACTAAAACCATCGTACACACATCCCGTAATCTAAACTAAAGAAGCACATAACGAAATGACTCAATATGAAAATAAATACATATAAATGAGCTATAAAACAAGCCCATAGGCACAACTCTCTATCAATATTGTCCTACAAAAGCAGTATAGCAAGGAAGAAGTAAGCATATGAACAAATCACAAGGATCCCATCCTAATAAAATTTCCACCGCGGTACTCAGCCAGGTCCAAACATATCGAATCACAAATATCACGAGGACCTCGCTCTCAACTCTAAATCGCATACCGAAAATATATCATACCAATTGAAATTCCCCACTAACTCATCCCGACTGATAAAATCATAGCGCTCACTGAACTCACACCTCGATGGAGTACCAAACCACAGCTCGTAAACAAAATACTTAGGAAAAATCACATTAAGCCTACTATGATGAACAACAAGGACTCACTTCTAGTCTCACACTCTCAATGATGAATAAAACAGATAGACATGAGTTATCACTCATAGAATCTCCCAACGGGAGCAAGCATGAAACATACCTGTACTATAACATCTGGCACAACGGCCTCTAGCCTACTATACGAAACACATCAACGGGCCGGGCCTCCCCCTCCTGGGTGCCCTCTACTCACCTGAATGCCCTGCGGTAACACATCTGCCCGGAGGCTGGGACAATCTCTCACCCTGTGGATGATATCTCCACACTCAAAACAACCTCGCTGCTGACGTGGGGCTGTGGAAACTGTGCGGTACGAGTACTCTGAGACCCATGAGTATCAGAAAACCCAGGCGAAGCCGGTAATGCAACTTGAACTGGATGACCCATAAAACCTCTATCGTGTTGTACCCTGCCTCCATAATAAGGACCAGTAAATCTCTCTGGCCTATAAGTCTTCCTCACCTCTCTGCCCTCTCTCTCCTGACCTCGTCTTTCCTCCCTCTTGCAGCCCCGCCTGAAATCTCTATCATAGTCCTTCCTGTCGTCTCCCTAATTATCCAGCATGCCCTCAACTCTGCAAGCAATCCCTACCACCTGCTGAAATGAAACATCCAAATCTAACTCCCGAGCCATGCTAAACCGAATATCATGCCTGAGGCCCTCAATGAATCTACGAACACGCTCTCTAACTGTAGCAACCAAAGCAGGTGCATGCTTGGCAAAATCACTGAATCTGACGGCATACTCTGATACTGACATAGTGCCTGGGCAGCCACTCAAACTCCGTGCGCCATGCATCTCGGAGGGACTAAGGTACAAACTCGCTCAAGAACATCTCTGAAAACTGAACCCATGTAAATGTAACTGACTCGGCCGGGCTACCCAACTCATATGCCCCCCACCATTGATAAGCCTCTCCACTGAGCTGGAATGTAAGGAAAGTAACCTCGCTCTTCTCCACAATACCCATAGTACGAAGAATGCGTTGACACTCCTCCAAGAAACCCTGGTCATCATCTGCCGCCAATCCACTGAAGGTAGGAAGGTGGTACTTCTTGTACCTCTCAAGTCTAAGCTATTCTTCCTCAGATGATGCTGCCCTAACCACGGGCAAAGCTGGGACCCCAGGTTGTGCTGCCATGACACCTGGAACCTGATCAACATGATCTCGATGCTCTAGAGTGTGGGCGACGGGAGTCTGAGCTCCTCCCCGCCCTGTGAATTAGCTGGTGCACCCAGAATCAATACCGCCTAAGTCAAGGTACCAATCATGTCCCAGAACTGTGCCAAGATCTCCTGAAGTCCGGGTGTCACAACAGGCGTCTCCGGTGCCTGCCCCCAACTGGGACTGCTGACGGCTCCTCAACGGCTGCTCTGGAAGGTGCTCTAGCTGCGGCACGTGCCCTTCGTCGGCCTCTGCCTCTACCTCTTCCCCTGGCGGCATCTGCTCCGGGGGTAACATCCTCAGGATCTGCAGCTCGCGTCCTCACTATCTGTGAGAGAATGGACTGATAATATTCAAACTTCAAGATCAATGAACTCGCACGATAGGAATAAGAGAAGTGAAGTTATCCTAATAGTTCCGTAGCCTCTCGAAGATAAGTACAGACGTCTCCGTAACGATCCGCAAGACTCTACTAAACTCGCTTATGACTCATAGCACCTATGAACCTAGAGCTCTAATACCAACTTTTCACGACCCAAATTTCCCTCCGTTGGGTATCGTGATGGCACCTAGTCTTAAGGACTAGGTAAGCCTAATATTCATGGAATAACAACAATAATAAATAGAATCTAATATTTTTCTGAATAAGTAATTCTTTACACATTGTATATTCCCAAAACCCGAAAGTACAAGACATAAGCTTTAAAGAAATTACACTAAAACTCCTAAAAATACCACTGCTCTATAAGATGGTTACTCCGAAACCGCGAACACTGAAGCTGTTTTACCTTGAGTCTCCACAACAGCAACCGCGCTACTGACAATCAATCGGCCGGCTATGAAAAAACCTAGGATCTGCAAAAAAATGTGTAGAAGAGTAGTATGAGCACACCACAACGATGCCCAGTAAGTATCAAGACTAACCTCGGTGAAGTAGTGACGAGGACTAGTCAAGACACCCACTGGTCTAATAAAAACATAACAAGTATAAATATAGGAATCAGGAAATAATGATATACACATAAAGGTTGCGCAATATAGCTAACAAGACAGTGAATTCGATATAGAAGGAAAACAATCAGTATCAGCGGAAAACCATGAAGTAACACAAAGATTGAATAGAACACAAACAAATCCGGCATGTAAATATACAACACGTACATGAAATCACTCAACAACTTCAACCACTTCTACATAGAATTTATAGTCATCTCCACGAGGTTCCGAACCTCGGACGAATCACCATTTACGGGTCCCAATATTCGAACCCTAACACTTGGCATCTTGCGCCCTCATTCGAGTACTAACTGCACGAACGACTCACGTGCCAATTGGGTCATTCCCACCCATACAGTATGCACAACAAGAGTATCTATACTTGACAACAACAAGGAGTCCTAAATCCATTAGTAGTACTTAACTACGTGTATGCTTGTGCAGGTGTCCTAACATGATTTCAACAACCAATAAACATAAGGAAAGCAAAAAGGAAACACGTACATTTTCATCTCATAAGTTTCCATACGAATAAAATCACAGGGTAAGTGTTGCAGTACACAATATCAACAATAAGGAATGCCCCCATGCCAACACAATTATCACAAACAATCCCTGACATAGCCCACCTTGTCTCGCCACATGTGCAATAGTAAGGTATATGACCGCCTTGTTTCGCCACACGTTCATAAACATGTTCCCACCTTGTCACGCCACATGCACAACCCTCAATCTCATATCCCGCCTTATCACGTCGTATGTGCAATATCAATAGTAAAACGGCACAACAGAAACCTCATGCAAATCCCCATATCAACAATCGCATGAAAAAAACCTCGTGCATCACCACAACAAGTACAACAACAACAATGTCAACAGTTCAAGATACAATTAATACATCAACTCAAGAACCTTCGACCACAATATAGGAAAAACTAGTTCACGAGAAATAAACATAATAAGGCGAGCTACGCATATTAAGATTCACTCAACAAGGAAGGAAATAACATGAAACAGCCGCACCTAATTACACGGGTTAACAACAAGAAATCAACACAAATCCGATAACTCTATTTACGGCCAAGCCAACTAAGGTGGCCAAGACAACCAAGGTATAGTGTATCCAAACTTCCTTTAAGGTCGGTAGTTTCAAGGGTATTCAACACTTTCATTTAAGGACAAGCAACGTGAAATTAATCATAAATCTCAGTCAAGACCAAACTATTCTAGAATGAGGTGAAGATAATTACAACTAGAGATAAACAATTAATAAGACATAGCATGACAGAAAAAGGAAATAAAATCTTCAGATAAGTCAATTAGGAGTCCAATAGGCAATAAGAGTAAATCCAAAAGTAAGAACTTCTGCATTTAAGCAAATAAGATGACACTAGTAATTAGGAAATTAAATCATGCTAAGGACAATTCATACTCGCGTACACGAGCTACAATCACATAGAAGACTCAAATCCTAAGGGGTAATTCCCCCACACAAGGTTAGGCAAGATACTTACCTCGAAGACGACAACCCCGTACTCTAAAATGACTTCTCGAGCGAAAAGACCTCCGGACGGCTCAAAATCAACTAAAACAACTTCAAAATACACATAAAACATATAAGGAACTATTCCGAATAATAAAGTTTCAATCTTTACAAAAATATAAAAATCCACTCAAAAGTCGACCCCCGGGCCCGCACCTCGGAACCCGTCAAATTTTACAAAATCCAAACACCCATTCCAAAATGATAACAACAAAAATGAATTCATGAAATATATTTAATTCTAGTGAAGAAAACTTACCCAATCGAATTGTGTGAAAAACCCCTCAAAAATCGCCAAGAACCGAGCTCTAGAAGTCAAAATGTGATAAAATGGTGAAGCCTTCGATTTTGAACATGTAAACTGTCTGCCCAGGTATTTTGTTCAATGCGATCGCGTGAGAAGGAATGCGATCGTGTAGAAGAAAAAAACTCAGCTGGCCAAAAGGTGCTATGCGATCGCGAACATACTTATGCGATCACATATAAGGGAAATGACCAATGTCCAAAAATGCACAGTGCGATCGCGAGCTGAAGAGTGAGATCGCATAGGAGGAAATTTTCTGCTGCCAACGTTGCACTATGTGATCGTGAAGCATTGTATGCGATCGCAATGAAGGAAAACTGGGGGTTCAAGAGTAACACTATGCAATCGTGACTACTACTATGCGATCACATAGAAGGAAACAGAAGACAGGTTCAACAGTGGAAAAATGAGGGAAGATTAACCCGAAGCCCATCCGAAACACACCCGAGACCCCGTACAAACACACAGACAAGTCATATAACCTAACACGGACTTACTCAAGGTTTCAAATCACTTAAAACAATACCAAAACGACGAATCAAACCAAAAATCAAACTTATGAATTTTTAAATCTTCAAATATCAAAACTCGTGCCGAAACCTATCAATTCAACCCAGAATGACGCCAAATTTTGCAGACAAGTCATAAATGACACAACAGAACTGTAGCCACTCTCGTAATTCCATTCCGAGCCCGATATCAAAATTTTACCTATCGATCAAAATCGCCGAAATTCTAACTTTCGCCAAATTACCTCAAATTACCTTCGAAACAATTTCCGGATGCGCGCCTAAGTCCAAAATCATCATACGAAGCTGTTGGCATTACCCAAAACTCATTCTGAGGTCGTTTACTCAAAATACAAATCTCCGGTCAACTTCTATCACTTAAGCTTCAAAAAATTAAAAGTTTCCTTCAAATTCGACTCCGGATTATCCGATAACTGAATCCAACCACGCACACAGGTCGACATACACAAAGTGAAGTTGTTCAAGACCTTATTCCACCGAAGGAAGCTTAATTTCTCAAAACGACCGATTGGGTCGTTACAATTGTATTGGTTGTTAGTTGGCTTACCTAGCAGGTTGATTTAGGTTCCATGACGATTAGTGGTTATTTGGTCGTGACAGATTGGTATCAGAGCTCTAGGTTCATAGGTTCTACAAGTCATGAGCAAGTGTCTAATAGAGTCTTGTTGATCGGTATGATGACGTGTAAGCGTAACTCTTTGAATACCTTCCACACATTCGTATGTGCATGTGAGCGCTCGGTATTATGTGCTTTGATGATTTGTGATCCCATGGATGAGGTGCGAGATGTGATTTCATTGTACGGATGATGGGCTAGTCTGGTGAACTTGAGGCTGGGTTTTGACTATGATTTGAGCACGTGGATTTCGGTCGTGTGAGCATGTTCTTTTGGACTTACAAGTTCGGTAATTTCCCTATTAGTGGAATTTGTGGCTCGATGAGTGATTTGATAAGTATGATGTGAATGTGGGAGGTGTTCAGATGGTCTGAAAGTATTGAAAAGAGTTTGCTTGAGATGTAAAAGGACTATTAGGTGCTTGATTTCTGTCTTGATTTGACGTACTGGCTCGAGTTATGGGTGTGTTGAGAGATCTTTCATGTTGTTTAATTATGGGGTGAAGTATATTTTCATGGCTTGTTGTGAGTTCAGACTAAGGAAGATTAAGCGATTGCGTAGTAGTTGTGGCTATGAAAGGGTTTAAAGAGATGTCGGTTGAGGCTAAGCAGGTGGGTTATAACCTCCGAGGTGATCTACGGATGTGTGATCTTTTTATGATGTTGTGTGGAGGATTTATTGTCTACTAGTGGGTTATATTTGTGCGATTTGAATTTGGATCGGTTGTAATAGTTGACCGGACTATCACAAGGATAAATGCGAGAGTTGCAGATGAATTGAGGTATTAGATGGTTTGTATTACATGAGCTTATAAAGGATTTAGTTGAACCTTATTGCAGTATTATGGTAGTAATGGGGTATGGTTATTGTGATTTATCAGATGTCTTATTCCATGGCTTCGGGCTAAGTGGGGGATCCCGCTAATGACGATCGAATTATAGGATCATTCGTTGTATCAGTTTCCGGGCTGAGGGATTGCTTGGTTATTTCTTCGAATAGTCATATGCTGGTGGAGCACGGGTTGCTCGGTGCGTATTAGCTGTGTATTGAAGATAAGAGTAAGGTGAGTGCTTTTGAGAAGGTTGTGACGAGTTCCAGATCATATGTAGCATTTAAGGACTTCTGAATTTATGTATGGGCAGGGTTTGAAATCGGTAGCGAATGGTAATCGGATCTGCGGTATTTCCTTGTCAAGAAAGGTCCACATGTCAATGTTGGAGAGATGCAAGAAATGGCTTTGGGTCCCCAGGAGGTGCCTTCAAGGTGGTCATATCGGATTGAGTTACTTTCAGGTTGGTTATCTGCGTGACTCAGTTGAGTTAGAGGCGGTTAGTTCTGATTACTCGATTATGTGTTAATGAGTTCCGAAGAATTCATCATGGTTATGACCACAATCGGAGTTGGTGTTTACTATAGGTATAGAAGCTATATTGCATGTGGTGATGTTGTCTTAGGTTGAGTTAAATTCAAGGTTCGCGTTGATGAGATGTTCAATTTGCACATGGTTCGGATTCAATTATGGGACTTTCATAGTGTCACGAGTTAGCATGTTAGAGGCGATGCGCCATGTGGGATTGAAAAGTTGCATGTATAAGGTTGTAGTTTAGTTTTATAGGGAAGGATATGAGTTCTTGAGGACACGAACGATTTCAGGTGTTTAAGGTTTAGTTGGTACTATCAGTTCCCACTGGAGGAGAGTTCGCCTGTTGACAGGTGCATTGTGTTATGACTTGTGGGTCTTTTTCCATAAGATGATGGAGTATGAATGACTCATCATTTATTTGAGTAGCGGTGTTAAGATCGGGTATGTAGATTCTAGTATACAAGAGGTTCGGAGATAGGATGTTCTCGTGGAGGACTATTCCTAGATAGCGACTTGTGAAGGAATGTGGAGGATTGGGTGATTGATGGTATGAATTATGGAAAAGTTGCTATGGGCTTGTGGAAGGTTATTTTCCTGTTCGGGAATGACCAGAATCTAGTTTGGGAATTATTTAAGAGTCTAATGAAGAAGTGTATTCTGTATCGGATCGGATGTGCTCGCTCCTACGCAACTGTTACCATAGGTATATCATCGGGCATAATAGATTCTATTCGCGCCTTGGTCTATGTTATGTGTTTCTCTCTCTTATGCTATGACGGGTTGTGAGGGTTACATGATTCTTCGCACGCATATTGTGATTCAGTTTAAGCCTCATGGAATTATGGGCGAGATGGCCCTCGTGATGTTGATTTGCTTATTGCACCATAGTTGTGCTTGTCCTTCTCAGTATTGTTTGTTCCTAATAATTTTCCCACAGTTATATTTTCTGCACTCTATTGTGCTTGATGTTGACGCACATATCATCAGTGAGCCCGAGTATTATGGCTCGATGGGTACCTTATGTGGATTGATATGATGGGATCGCGTTGCACGCCGCAACATTACTGTGTTGAAATGTAACTCCTGATGCTTACTTCGTGTATTTTTGCTTTCACTTTGTTGAAAATAGTTCATAGGAAAATATTAAAATTACCCTGCCTGCTTAACTTGCTTAGTAGCCTTCTTATTTAACTTTGGTACTATTATTTGTCATGTCTGAATTATTACTGGTTGATGTATTGGACTGCGTTGTGTGGGGCTCCATATGGTTTTTGGCGAGACTTGTCGGTTGGGCTACTTCTATTGGCTGAGATGAGGTTTCTAGACCTGAAATTTGTACTATTGTATTGGGATAAAGAATTTTTGGAAGAATTATACCATATTTCCGCCAAGGATTTGGGAAATAGCCCTAATCGGACTTGTGAACTTCTTGTCTTATTGATAAGATGAGTGGTTAAGAGATTTTGTGCGTTTCTTTCATCATCGACAGTTTACAGAGGTTTTGAACAAGGTTTTATTTGATATGAGATTTACTACCGCTACCGAATTTGTTTTGGGCAGCCATGGTGGTCTGAAGTAACTACCGTGAGTATCGGGGTGATGGGGTATATCATGTGATCACATCTTGGGTTACAGTTATGGCTTGGCACCACTTTTTTAGACTTATACAGTGGGTAGATGTGAGATTCGAGTCTTGTAATGAATTCTGGATGTTGGAGATTGGGTTCTAAGGTTAAGGACCAAGGTTGAAGTAAGGATCTCTAGTTATGTTGTGTTGGCAAGCTTGTATGGAGCAGGGTGACATGGGATCACCCCTGAGTATGTGCATGGTAAGTTTACACCGTGATTTAATAGCTTTGGAACGACTCCTGGCACATCCGAGGTTGAACGTATGTTTAAGTGGGGGAAGATGTAACGACCTGACTGGTCGTTTTGAGCATTTGCGGGTCGCTCGGTAGTTTGAGGGCACAAGTATCTCCGCATGATGTATTATGACTTGTGTCAATCTTCGGTTTTGGTTTTCAAGTTATTCGAGATCGACTTGAAAGAATGAACTTCAAGATATTAAGATTTAAGTTAGAAGAGTTGACCTAGTTTGACTTTTTAGCATTTGACATCGGATTGGAGTTTTGATGTTTCTTCTAGGTCGGGGTTTGGAAAGTTCATAAGTTTGACCAAAAAGTGATTTTGTGTATATCAGATTCGGATTGTAGTTCCGGGAATTGGAATAGCTTCGTTATGTAATTTGGGACTTTTATGCAAAATTTGGGTTCATTCCGGATTGGTTGCTATGTTTTGGCACGAGTTGTGGAAGTAGAAAGGTTCAAAGTTCATCAAGTTTGAATTGAAGAGTGATTTGTCATTTCGTTGTTGTTATGTGTGATTTCAGGCCTTGAGTAGGTCCGCGTTGTGTTATGGAACTTGTTGGTATGTTTCGACAGGGTCCCAGGAGCCTCGGGCGTGTTTCGGATCTCCTACGGGCTATTTCTCTATGTTTTTGGATTGCTGGTTTCTTTCACCTGGTGTTCTTCATCACTTTCACGCCCTTACTTCCGCGTTCGCATGGTGTTATGGTGGCCTCAGATACTTTTTTCTTCGCTGTCTCAAAGAGGAGGCCGCGTTCGCGAAGGTTGAAGGATTTATGTTGTCGCGTTCGGGCTCCTAGTTACGCGATCGCGTATAAGGTAGACTGGAAGGCCTCAGGCACTTGTTGTCCGCGATCGCGTGAATACAACCACGTTCGCGTAGGGAATTGGAAACAGTGTGTTGTGTTAGCGACTTTGTTTATGTGTTCATGAAGGAGGTTCGGTCAACTGTCATCATTGTTTCTCCGTGATCGTGAGTGATTTTCCGCGATCGCGATGAGTAAATCACTTGACAGAATATAAGAACTTCATTTCGGGGGTTTCAGCCCTTTTCGCGTTTTTGGAGCTATACAACTCGGATTGTGGCAATTTTTGATGCAATTTTCACCATATGAATTGGTTTAAGTGTTCTCTACTCGGTTTTGGTTATATTTCATGAATCTATCTTCGATTTTAGCTTTTTCTTGATGAATTTCAAAGAGGAATTGGGGGTTTTGGACTAAAGTATCATAATGTGAATTTTTGAGTTTTGAACAACGATTCATAGTCGGATTCGAGTGAAACTAGTATGTTTGGACTCGTAATTTAATGTGTTGTCAGATTTTGTGAGTTTTGTCGGGTTCCTAGGCGCGGGCCTGGGTGCGATTTTTGGTTGATTTTGGGTTTTGATTAAAGATTCGACCTTTATCGATTGGGTTTGTTTCCTTTAGCATTATTGGATATATTTGAGTTGCTTTTTGCTAGTTTCGAGCCGTTCAGAGGATGATTTGAGCGATATGTAGCTTCTAGTGTATTGATTTGGCTTGTTGGAGGTAAGTGTCTTGCCTAACTTTGTTGAGAAAATTTTTCCTACTATTTGACATTATTTTCTACATGCGGCGGTGATATATATATTTGAGGTGATGAGCATATATGCATGTGCCAGGGTTAATCATGCTCGGCGGTAGATTATGTTATGAATTATGCCTTGTAAAATTACGTGATCTTCTTGCTTCATGTCTTATTTGACTCATGAGTACTAAGAATATACAATTAAATGTTAGAAACCAAGAGTTAGTTTCTTATAACTTGATCAAAATTTGACAGAATCCTGAGAAAACATTGATGTGTCTAATTCAGTAATCATTATGCTTAATCCTTAATACATTTCTACGCCCGATATTCTTGAGATATTACGTTCTATACTCGTGTTGTAGATCATTCATGAGATTTGTTGAAATGCTTGAATAATAAGGTTTTTGAGGGTTTATTGAACTATTGTTGACTTGAAAGTTGTGAATGGGGTTGGTTTGGAATATTTATTTAAATACTCTCTTTGACGTTATTTATGCTTCCTACCTTGTTTGACATTGATACACATATGCTTGGTATGGAAGAGTGTAAAACACGAAGGATGATGCCGTGCCATTTTATATATTATCATGTGAGGGAGAGTGTAAAGCACGAAGGGTGATGTCGTTCCATATCATTTGCGAGTAAAAGCATGAAGGGTGATGCCGTGCCATGTCATGTGAGTGTAAATTACGAAGTGTGATGCCGTGCCATTTAATTTGAGTGTAAAAGCACGAAGGATGATGTCGTTCTATTTCATTTATATTATCTTGATCTCATTTATATTATCATGTGAGGATGAGAGTAAAAGCACGAAGGGTAATATAGTGCCATTCCATTTATGTATCACGAGTCCATGGCAGGAAGGGTGTTTCTGTGCAGGCGAGGATGAGGGACATGCATTATCTTGTGATATATTTTCCTTGTGTATACGTTCATGACTTTACCTTGAGCAGTTACTGTCGTACCTATGTTTCCTATGTGACTTGTCGGTGTTGTTCTATTTGTATCCTCTATCTCAATTGTTGTTGTATTGCCCATGCATTATGCTTGTTTAACTTGCAAATACCATGCCTCCTTTCCTGGTGTTATATCTATAACCATGTCGTATCTAGTTTTTTGCATTAGCTTTTAACCATGTTAGCCATTCATGCCTCTGTTAGCTTATAAAGAACATGTGTTCCCCTCTTATTTGTCATATCTACATCTATGCCTTCTACCATGCTAGTTAGGTGAAATTATGTTCTTCTTTCCTAATTGATATCATCATTCCTATGCTTCCTCCCTTGTCATTACTTTTATCGGCATTCCTTCTACCATGCTAGTTAGGTGAAATTATGTTCTTCTTTCCTAATTGATATCATCATTCCTATGCTTCCTCCCTTGTCATTACTTTTATCGGCATTCCTTCTACCATGCTAGTTAGGTGAAATTATGTTCTTCTTTCCTAATTGATATCATCATTCCTATGCTTCCTCCCTTGTCATTACTTTTATCGGCATTCCTTCTACCATGCTAGTTAGGTGAAATTATGTTCTTCTTTCCTAATTGATATCATCATTCCTATGCTTCCTACCTTGTCATTACTTTTATCGGCATTCCTTTCACCTGGTTGGTACTGTTACACGTATATTTGGTGAGGATGAGATAAATGCACGAAAGGTGTTGTCGTGCCTTCGGATTTGATGTCTTGAGTATATTTCTCACACTATGAACGTTATGGATTTATTACTATGATTTGCTAGTTATCGCTGTACAGTAATGATTGGTCATGATATTGAGGAATATTAATCGTGGATATTATAGAAATCATCTACTGCTTCACATAATTGTTTCCTTGTATGCTATTCTGTTATATTCTTGTTTGTTCTATTGCTAGTGTTCTGTACAGGTTTTGTTAGTGAGCATCTTTTAACTAAGAATACTTGTCACTACTTCGACGAGGTTAGCAAATATACTTATTGGGTACATGGGGTCGGTTGTACTCATACTACACTTCTGCACCTTGCGTGCAGATTTTGGAGTGGAGCTGCTGGTAATGTCGGGAGCTGACTGTTAAGATGTTCATGCATTCCAGAATATAAATGCCACTTGTCCTTGGTAGATTTAGATTTTGCTAATCTGTTTATGTAACATTCAAACAGATCATGTATTTATTTGTATTGTAAATTTCAAATTCGTAGAAGCTCATGACTCGTACTACCAGTCTTTGGGTTAATATGTAAATGTTCAGATAATTCTTCAGTGTTCCTATAAATTTCATTTGGATTGTATTGAGTGTTAGTTAGCTTACCTAGCGGGTCGAGTTAGGTGTCATCACGACTAGTAGTTTTCGGGTCGTGACAGAGGCGCTCTTGGGATTTGATCGACCCGGGAATTCTATGTCTCTACCTTGTTGTTTGCCTCAATTATCTTTTCACCTGACTCCACCCGTTTTGTTTAACGCTTCAAGCATTTTCATTACTTCGGGGCGGTCTCAGTTTCACCCGTCCTTTCCACGATCTGCTCGTTTCTTTGGGTGTTTTCCGGGATGGTTCGGGCTCAACCCTGCTGGTGCGACTTTGATTTTGCAGCTGTGCTATCGCCACATGTTGGGCCTGTAACATTTTGAAGATCACTCGTAGATTGAACTCGTTGCCTTGACTTTGGGTGCTCCTCAAGCCCTTGGTCGGGCTCTTCCACGAACTCTATTCTCAGGTTTAGTAGGCAGGATGGCATCGATGGCCACATGTGATTAGTATCGACTGGATCTGCAACTGGGAATCCGTTGGGATTAGCATGGGGCACCTCAGTTCTAGGCACCATATTGTTGTTTTCGCCATGATAGCAAGACTCAGCATCAATGTTCAAGTGAGCAGACTGAGAGTTTGACATTTTTAAGTTGTCCTGAAATTAAGATCATAAAGAACAAGCATAAAATAGAGTGTGTTACGGAAATTTGTATCATACAACCACTATTATCCTTAGCCCCACGGTGGGCGCCAAACTGTTTATTTTTGAAATGGATAATAATTAAATTTATATGATGTTTTAAGGATATCTAAATTGATTCAATGAAAATAATTAAGAATGTTAGATAGATGAATTAAGAAAAAAATATATAACCAAACCAGTTGTGCCGTTGAGTCCGGGCTCGAATTCAAGCTGGAGCAACAGTTTTTCTCCCGACTGAACCCTCGATTCGAAGCCAAATACGTATGAAGAACTATGGTAAAAAAGAAGAATCTTTCAATAGTTAGAAAGTAGAGAAATAAGTTTGTATTTCCTTGATAAGCGTGCTACAATGTATCTCTTGAATAAGAAACCTCCCCTTTACACAATAGGGGGGTTTTACCCCTAGTAAAATTCAAAAAAATGTAAAAATCCTCCTTTTACATCAATTACTGATACGCTACCAATATTGAGCGAGATCCACGCCGTGATATCCTGTTGGGTGCGGATGTCACATCCCTCTGTTAGTCGTGTGCAACCATCTATAGTGCTTTCCGAGGTCATGGGGCTTGTACCGTGTTCGGGGGGTGTTGTCTTGTCGGGCCCGGTGATGAGCACTCCATTTGGGCCTTAGTACGAGAAGTTCCCCACTTCGATTCTGATCCCATGTAGTCATGACTTTGCGTCGTTTTCCCCATCAGAGAATCAGAGTGCTCATTAGCCCCATTTTTATCTGTATACAGACTTATCAATTGGAGTCTAGCATAAAGCATAATCACAATTAAATCTAAAATTAGTATAATACCTTAGATATAATTTTGGTCAAAACTCCTAGAATGAATCAATCATTTGAGAGTAATACATCATAAGTAAACTATATAAATTTTTTTGTACAAACCATAAGTTAATATAGTTAGACAGACATATCTTTAAAAGTCCAACATGTGGTTTTAATATATAGGGGAATATAGTTCAGTGGGTTTTGGGGACACCATATAGTTTAAGTAGGTAAATAACGAAAAAGTGATAGTTTAGGCGGGTTTTAAGCTAAGTTAAATAGTCACGTGTAGTGCTACATAGCATGTTTTTAGTCAATTAGGAGCGTGTACTAGACACCCCTCTAAGAATGTAATGAGGAGGTTTTAGTATGATGTGCAATATAGTTTGGAGGGGAAGGGGGGAGGAGAGTTTGGGGACACCGAATAACTTAAGTAGGAAACTAATAAAAACTTGATAGTTTAGGAAGATTTTAGGGTATTATAATGGATCAGTAAGATACTCTAAATGAATATTAACGCTTATTTCAAAAAGAAAAAGAAAAAAAAAAAGAAATTTAACAACACAATCCAAGAGTGGAATTGTGTAAGTTTAAACTCTCTTCATGCTCCTGTTCACGGTTCAATTTGAGTTATTTTTAATAAATAAATGAAAACTAAACTATCATATAAATATCCATTTTTATTTTATTTTTGTTAATAAAAAATCTATAATTTGGTTTCTTTTGATTTTTTCATTCTTTTAGTTTTTCTAGGGTTTTCCTCGTTTATCTCTTATCTTTGCAATATAAGTGTCCATTATATTAGTATCACGACCCCAAATCCTAAGCCGACCGTGATGACGCCTATCGTGGGACTAGGCTAGGCAATATATATCACATATTCACAATTCCTTTTAAAAACCCCCATTTCCAAAATCTGAGCATTTCATAAATATACAGAAACTACGAAATAAAGTAGGTCATCATAATACAATACTACCAACCCCAAAAACCCGGAGCCAACGTGTCATGAGCATCTAGAGAATAAGTCATAATATACTGCCATAATACAAAACCTCCGAATAAAATGAAGATACAACAGGGAGGAAAAAACAGAGATGTTGTGGATGCTGGACAACTACCTCTATATCCCGCAAATCTGGCTCCGCTGCGGAATAAAGGCTAATGCTCGATGTCTGCTCCTGAATCTGCACACAGAGGTGCATAGGGAGTAATGTGAGTACACCAACTCAGTAGTAATAAAAATAAATCAGGTCTGAGCAGCAAGAACATATAAAATCAATGTCATCAAATCACAAGAGGCACAACCTTACTTTCAAATAGTATAACATAGATGTATGAAATCGTCGTGCCTTAAAAAAATCAACTTCCTAAAAACCCTTTTAAAATATACATTTTTCAACAACTTCAATCGAAAGGTCTAGTATAAAAATGAAATGAATCATATAGAGGCCCCTCAACATATTTCATAAGCTCAGAGTGAGGGTAGTAAATCATCAGTAGCCCCTCGGGCAAAACATATTACATAACTCAGTGTGAAAGTAGTAAAAATCATCAATAGCCCCTCGGGTAAAACTTATATCATAATCATTCCCTAGGGCATGCCTCACAGTCACTCATAATCAGTCACTCAGCACCTCACAATCACTCAGCACCTCACAGTCACTCATGCCTCCCAATCACTCGTCACTCGGCACTCGCACTCAGTAGGTACCTGCGCTCACTGGGGGTATGTACAGACTCCGTCTTTGGAGGGGCTCCTTCAACCCAAGCACTAAATAAACAGCCAAATCATGGCATCGATCACCCTCAGACTCTCGACCTGTCTTATATCATAAATATCCTCACAACATTGGCCCTCGGCCGCACTCAGTCAGACACTCTCAACATGCCACTCGGGCCATAAATAAAATGGGGTTCTCAACCCAATTAGTATTTCATTTCAAGAAATCGTGATATCATCAAATAGGAGCATCAACAATTTCACAAGAAAGACTGAGTGAAGAATCATAGTTTCAAGCAGTGAGAATATCAGTAAAATAGCCCCCAAGGGGTTAAAACAGATCGGCACTAGGCCCCAAACATGGCTCACAGCCCAAATATTACACAATTCTATAGAACATGATTAACATAAGGTTTTGAGTAAATATGCAACTCATTAGTCGCTGCGGAGAGGACCTAGTCCAATCCAACTCAGTACGCGCCACATACTCATCATCCGACATGTGCGCCATTCTAGAAACAATAAGAAATACGAAGTCCGGGGTTTCATACCCTCAGGACAAGACTTATGACCATTACTTACCTCTATCGGGCCACAACACTAGTCCGCTATGCTTTTACCCCTCAAATTGGCTCCCGATTGCTCCGAATCTAGCCAAAACTAGTTAACATTATCAATATATACTCAAGGAACACAACCCAATCGAAAATTACCAATTTAATCAAAAATTTCGACATTCGGCCAAACCCGAGCCCTGGGCCCACGTCTCTGAATTCGATAATTTTTACATCATTAGAAACCTCGTTCTCCCAAGATTCTATACATACTAAGAACACTAAAATCGGACCACAATTGTCCAGTTTGGTATCAGAGCCCCCCCGGGTGTTGGCTTGTGTAGCCTCCAGGTCTATGATGATCCAAATTTGCTTGTTCTTCAGGACCGGGTCCGTCGCGGTGATGCCAGGGATGTGGTTATTGGGGATGATGGGGTCATGAAGATGCAGGGCCGGATTTGCGTGCCCAATGAAGATGGGCTTCGAGATTTGATTCTAGTAGAGGCTCATAGTTCGCGGTATTCCATCCATCCGGGTGTCGCGAAGATGTATCAGGATTTGAGGTAGCATTATTGGTGGAGGAGAATGTAGAGGGATGTTGTGGAGTTTCTGGCTCGGTGTCTCAACTTTCAGCAAGTCAAGTATGAGCACCAGAGACCTGGTGGATTGCTTCAGAGGTTTGATATTCCAGAGTGGAAGTGGAAGCGGATCACCATGGACTTCATAGTTGGACTCCCACGGACTTCGAGGAGGTTTGATTCTATATGGGTTATTGTTGATCGGCTGACCAAGTCCGCACACTTCATTCCTGTTGGTACTACATATTCATCGGAGAGGTTAGCTGAGATTTATATCAGGGAGATTGTCCGATTGCATGGGGTTCCAATTTCTATCATTTCCGACAGAGGCACTCAGCTCACATCTCAGTTTTGGAGAGCCTTTCAGAGAGAGTTGGGTACTCAGGTTGAGTTGAGCACAGCGTTTCATCCTCAGACCGACGGGCAGTCGGAGCGTACCATTCAAATTCTGGAGGATATGTTGCGTGATTGTGTGATTGACTTTAGTGGTTCATGGGATCAGTTTCTGCCACTAGCGGAGTTTGCATATAATATTAGCCATCAGTTGAGTATTCAAATGGCTCCGTATGAGGCTTTGTATGGTCGGAGGTGTAGGTCTCCGGTTGGTTGGTTTGAGCCGTGTGACGCCAGGCTATTGGGCACAGACTTGGTTCAGGATGCTTTGAGTAAGGCAAAGTTGATTCAGGAGCGGTTTCGCACATCGCAGTCTAGGCAGAAGAGTTATGCGAACCGAAAGGTCCGAGATGTGTCTTTCATGGTTGGGGATAAGGTGTTGCTGAAGGTGTCACCCATGAAGGGTGTTATGAGATTTGGGAAGAGAGGGAAGCTGAGTCCCAGGTTCATTAGGACATTTGAGGTACTTCAGAGGGTTGGGGAGGTGGCTTATAGGCTTGCTATGCCTCTCAGTTTATCGAGTATTCATCCAGTATTCCATGTTTCGATGCTTCGGAAGTATGTTGGTGACCCTTCCCATGTTTTGGACTTCAGTACGGTTCAGCTTGAGGGTGATATGTCATATGAGGTGGAGCCAGTGGCTATTTTGGGTCGACAGGTGAGGAAGCTGAGGTCTAAGGAAATAGTTTCAGTAAAGGTTCGGTGGAGAGGGCAGCCAGTGGATGATGCCACCTGGGAGACTGAGCGAGAGATGCAGGACAGATATCCTCACTTATTTGAGACTCCAGGTATATTTCTAGACCCGTTCGAGGATGAACGTTTGTTTAAGAGGGGGAGGATGTAACGACCCGGCCGGTTGTTCCGTGAGATTTACCCTGTTTCCCCTATTTTTGCATTTGTTATTTATCGATATCCTGTTTTGGTGTGTTGGATCAGTTGGTTTGGGCCCGGAGTGGTTATGGTGAGGGTTTAGGCATTTAGCCTTTTAAAGTAGCCTAATAGTTGAGAAAGTCAGCTGAGAGTTGACTTATTGGTAAACGACATCGAAATGCGGATTTTATGGTTCAGATAGCTTCGTTAGGTGATTTGGGACTTAGGAGTGTGTTCATAATATTTTTGTGATGTTCGGTGTAGGATTAGGCTTGAATTGGCGAAAGTTAGTTTTTGGCGATTTCTGGTCGGCAGTGGAAAATAGGCTATCAGGGTCGGAATGGAATTCCAGAAGTTGGAGCAGGTTTGTAATGTCATTTTGGATATGTCTGCAAAATTTCAGGTCAATCGGAGGTGTTTTGGTGGGTTTCGGCGTAGTTGGCGAAATTTAGAAGTTTCAAATTTCTTAGTCGAGCCTTCGAAACACCAAAAACAACACAAAATCACTCAAAACCATGTGATCTTCCATTATCACAAGCTAACCTTATACCTAACATACTACAAGAAACCAATACTATCCCTACTACTACATCACATACACACACTATCACTACACACAAACTCCTCTCTGATCAACCATAATATAACAGTATCACAAACCTCTAGCAAACATGCAACGACCTTGGTACACGACCTTCAGAGAAAACACACAGATCAACAACGAATACTTCCACTTTCCACGCCTGATAATGAGCGGACCACCTCATCCAAACCCCACAACACCATTGATATACACCTCACAAACTCCACCACTGGACTATCCACTCCAGTCGTGGTTAGAGATGGGTCTACAAGGTTACGCTCTGATCTTCACAATGAAACTAAACAACCAAGAAATAATTCTATTGGTCCAAAACCCAATTCACCTAGCAGAGATCGTAACAGAGGGTATGAGACTGGGGATGGAGGCAGTCTCTCAGAATCAGTGGTCCAACACTCACAGTAGTAGGGTTAGCTACCTTACCTATCTTTACCTGTGTATCTGACGTGTCCACCGCCTTCCCCTTCGTCGTTTGTATGTAGTGAGCAGCTGTAGAAGAATTGTGAACTTCAGCTTGTAGTCGACCTTGAGTGTTCCGGCCATATTTTGTATTAGTTTTTTTTAGAAAACGTGATAGTTTTCTACTCCGAGCCATTCATGGAGATTGTGGAGGTAGTACTGGGTGTGTTGATAGGTATGGAAGGGATAGAATTTAGGGTTGGTGTTGGAGAAAATTGGCAGTTCCAGCTTGCGTGCCCAAATCTACCTCACTTTGTGCATAGTAGATTTAGACTTTTATAGAGCATGACCTATTTGTGAGTCATGGTGTATCCTGCCTTAGCCAAACGATCAACCACCTCATTTCCCTCTCTGTAGGTATGCGCAATTGTGATGCTATGCATTTGGTCTAGGAGGTGCCTTCAATCAGCGATTAAATAATTATAAACATCGTTATCACTTTTTAAAAGGGTTAGTACCTCTGATGCATCGACGTTTATTTCCAGGGGAACCAAATTGCAAGAAGTTCCCATTCCAGCCATGAAAGAGGGCTTTTAGTTCTGCGTGGATGGTGGTTGAATTGTCAAAGTTACCTGTAAATCCTATAATTCAATCTCCATTTAAGTCACGTATGAGTCCCCTTATACCTGCTTTATGAGTTACTGATGATGCAGCCCCATCAGTATTTAATTTATAGTAGTTTGGCTTAGAGGTTATCCATTTTATAGGCTACATTATAGGAGTGTATTTGTTTCCCATGTTTGTGGCTACATAAGTAAATTCCAGCGCTTGATTGGTGATTAATTTAGGTGGATATATGGTGTTGTGTACGATTAAAGTTGTGATTGTTAGAGCAATCCAAATGTGCCATAATATGTATGAAATAAAAGTTTTATTATTTATACGGTAAGGCATGTTATTTCATTTAGTATTAAAATAAGAGTTTTTAACCATTCCGAAGGATGTGAAAATCTACTGATATGGTTGATAACCTCCATTAGTCATAATTCAGTCCACATATGTTGTATGCTAGGACAGTGTAAAATAACATGTGGTTAATATTTTCCTGATCCCTCTTACATATTTGGCACTGGTCGTCTATATTATACCTATATGGTGCAGATAGTGCCTTGTAGGTAGCCTATTGTGCATTGTGAGCCATAATAATGTTTTAAGTTTTGATGGTACTGGAATCTTCCGAATTCAATTATACAGCGGTGTGTGTGCTGTTGTGTTTATATCCTGTACTGGTATTGGTCCAATGTTTATTTTGTTACATATAGAGTGCTGCGTCTGAAATAGAGTATTGTAGTATAGAAATATCTGTTCGTGAATTTGTGTAGGATCAGAAGTCCAATTTCCTACACTATCTTTTAAAGCATTAATGCGATTATGTCTATGCCTCTGTAAGGTAGACATGTGGAAAGATTTAGTGTTATCATCGCCTTCGTTTAACCAAAGGATTCTTGATTTTAGTTTCCAAAAGTCTTCCTCTTGCTTTAATAATCCACTAAATTGATGATTTAATTGAATTTCAAGATTTTGGAAGAAAGTGCTAGTGGGATAATGTATTGAGGCTTGAATTCCATTATTCTAGCTAGTAGATTACGTTTTTTTTAAAAAGATTTCCAAAAGTATGGTTATTCCAATATGTGACATTATGTTGAAAGTTAGCCGTAGCTTCAACTAGTGAAGTGGCATTTTTCCATGATTGCTAAATTATAGTGTTGATAGTAGGGTGTGTTGTTTCAAAATAAAATATATTGTTCCTAGATGTTCTGTGGGGTTCTAGTGTGACAAGTAGAGGGCAATGGTCCGAGTACGTACGAGGGAGGTGTTGCACTACTGTTTCTGGGAACAATTGAAGCCAATCATAATTTGCTAGGAGTCTATCTAATCTCTCTAGGATAGTATGTCCATTACGGCGTTTATTTGTCCATCTACCAATTCTATTATCCATTTATGGAATGATGCATGGATTTCTCCAAACACCACAATTAGATCATTAATACATGGTCCTATCCCTTTAAATCACACTACAAGGACTATAGCTACCTATAGAGCTGAAAATGAATGGAACTGGGTAGAAATCCCTTTTAACATTACAAGCCATTTAAAAAACAATATCAATAGGATCAATGTGCCTGTCTACACTAATAAATTTGACACTATATACTGGGGTTTATCAAACCAAGAAAAATTTACCGTGCAATCAATGTATTCAAAGTTATTACAATAGGACATAAATACAACATCACACACATTACTATATAATTGGATTTGGAAGATTTCAGTACCATCAAAACTTAAAACATTACTATGGCTCATAATGCACAATAGGCTACCTACAAGGCACTATCTGCACCATATAGGTATAATCATAGACGACCAGTGCCAAATATGTAAGAGGGGTTGGGAAATTATTAACCACATATTTTTACACTGTCCTAGCATACAACTGATGTGGATTGAATTAGGACTAATGGAGGTTATCAACCATATCAGTAGATTTTCACATCCTTCGGAATGGTTAAAGACTCTTATTAATACTAAACGAAATAACATACCTTACCATATAAATAATAAAACTTTTATTTCATACACATTATGGCACATTTGGATTGCTCATAACAATCACAACTTTAATCGTACACAACACCATATATCCACTAAATTAATCACCAATCAAACGCTGAAATTTACTTACTTAGCCACAAACATGGAAAAAAATACAATCCTATAATACAACTTATAAAGTGGATACTCCCTAAATCAAACTACAATAAATTAAATACTGATGGAGCTGCATCATCAGTAACTCATAAAGCAGGTATTGGGGGAATCATACGTGACTCAAATGGAGATTGAATTATAGGATTTGCGGGTAAATTTGACACTGCAACCACCATCCATGCAGAACTACACGCCCTCTTTCATGGGCTGGAATTGAAAAGTTCTTGCAATTTGGTTCCCCTGGAAATAAACGTCGATGTATCAGAGCTACTAACCCTGTTAAAAAATGATAACGTCGTTTATACTAATTTAATCGCTGACTGCAGGCACCTCCTGGACCAAATGCATAGCGTCACATTTGTGCATACCTACAGAGAGGGAAATGAGGTGGCTGATCATTTGGCTAAGGCAGGATACACCATAGAAGCTGCTGCAAAACCTACTATTTTTGAAGAGCCACCTGATTTTGTCACCTTTTTGCAAATGGATCAAGAAGGAGTTGTATGATATAGGAGGATGGCATGAAGACTAACGGAACAAGCTAGGGACATAGAACAATTTTTTTTTTGATCTATGATGATGAACATGCAACCACAGCCACCAATGACGTCAATATAGTAGAAAACTCAATCGGGATAAGTAGTATCCATCCATGTAATAGACAACTATCAAAACATACATCACCCTCTCTATAATAATTTTCGTTAAGTTTTATGCAATATTATCTTTCTTACCGAAAAAAAAAATGTTTCCAAATTTAAGAAAATTTCTTGGTCGGAAGAAAACAAAGGAACGACTAGTTAAGCTTACTAGGAGTATTAGTTTCTTAACGATGTCACAGCTGTATTTTCCAAAAGTATCACGAATCCGTCTATATATTACTCCTAAACCCACCGTAGCCTCCTGAAAATTATTAATTAGATATACTTCTTTCTTCAATCTTCTTGTCTTTTGTGTTCTTCAGAGAAAGAACCCATGGAGAAGATCCTCAATTTCGTCCCTTTGACACTGAACTGATAATGCAATTGTTGAAGTTTGTGGCTGGAAAATGCTTACCAAATGAAGGTATTATTGGCTTTGCTGGTGTTTACAGCAATGAGCCCGTTAATTAGGGACATGAGTTCCAAGAAAACCCATTACTTCCTCGCCCAATTGAAGAAGAAGAAGCCCACATATGCCCAATTCAGCGGAACTACTGGTAACGACACAATAGAATAAGAACCCAGATTAGAAATCAGAGGAAACAATGTTGCTACTGTTTTTGAGTATAAGAGGTTCATTGATCGTGCCTTGCAAGAAAGGGTTCTTCTCCAAACATCAACCTCAGAACAGAGTACTATGATTTTGTCAAAGAACAGTCCTTTGATGTTGGAGAATACCTACTCTGATGTTTTTTTTTGGAACAATTAGAACCAATAGATGGAAGGACTGATTCTGGTGAGTTCTTTGAAATGGTGAGCGTGGAAAATAAAGAATGCTATTATTAGGAAGGTGATAAGGAGGAAGTTGATTGGGAATCTATATTGGAGTTTGGGGATCATGGTTTGCAGAACGACTTGCTTTACTAATTCTGGAAAATTGAAGCTTGCTAAATTTTAAAAAAGGTACTTCTTATTCTTGAGTTTCTTTGAAATCCAAGATAACTTTTTTTAGATTAGCTTACTTTTAATTGGAATATCTGTGAAATCTTAATGATTTAGGAGCATGATTCTGACATTGACTTAATGGATATTTAGATTATGTTGGTGTTAGAATAACAACCAACACATATTTCATCATCGATTTTGTGCAATATATTGTCATTTTCTCTGTGACTCTTAGAGTTCATTCTTATTGTTTATAATGAAAATTGCAATTATGAAAGATGCTCTTTTTTTATTTTCCTTTTGCTCATTTGTTGGTGTCTAGTTTCTTTGATCGGTTTGAAATTTTCTATTGTTGTTTCACTATTTTTTGGGTTGTTGTTATATGATCGCTCTTCTTATGATTTGTAATACCAAGCTACTAAAACTAAGACAACATCAGCAAATAAGAGAAGTCGGATTAATTTAGTATCTTAACAAAAAGTTTTATTTGTAGCAATGAGTGTTGGAGGCTTGAAGATGCGACTTAAGAAGTGAAAACAGAATGCATTGATCATTGATTTCGGCAGTTAGTCGTCCTTTTGGTATATCTTGTTGGCTAAATTGCCAACTTATGGAATGGTTTCTCTTGTACACTTCATTTGTGGACTCTATTTTACCTTAAGTTGCTTCGCTGGTCGCTGAATATGCTCTTTCAGCTTCTTTCGCTCTTCCCTAATACTCTTCTCAGCAAAAATTTTATAAAGTTATATTTCCTCCAAAGTAGCTTCTATTATGTGGACTCTCTAAATCTTTCCTACCCCTAATTCCAATCTCTACATCCTTTCCAACTTCTAGCATTAAATTTAAAAACAAATTCATGTTCTTTTTCTGTAGGGACTTGACATAGGTGCCTGAAAGAGAATAACATACACACTAAAAAGGTCTATAATGACACAAGTCCTCCATTTTACAATGATGATTAGCTATGCTTTCCTAATCTATTGTCTAACCATTTTATGGCACCATTCAGTTGTACAATTTACTTGGCTTCTATTGTATGTGCTCCTGCATTCAGAGTCTCAAGCTTTTGCATTTTCATATTCCTGTATCCTGACGAGATATTATAAAGTTCCATCAAGAAATTTCTTTAGTCTTTGCACTGGTTTCTTCTACACCATACAACTGAAATCTGATTCAAAGGTAACATATAACAAGGATAGATTACCTTATGTTAAACACTTTAGCAAGATAAAGGTGAACAATTATATTGAAGCAGAGTAAAAGTCTCATTTTCCATCCCAATACCTCCATCTTTAGTCCTATTGTAGATATTTTGAAAAAATACAGTGAATCATGATGGTCCTTCCCTACAGTTTAGCTCTTGATGGCTTATACTTTCTATTCTCCTTTTCATGTTCTCCGCTGCCAAGATATCCTGAAGCTGCGCGCAACCTTTTCAACAAATAACAACTTAATGGGGGAACTTATAGGCTCAAAATAGTTCCAAAGTCCTTTTCTTCTCTTCTGAAGAATAGTTGCTGATCCAATTCTTCGTCCTTAGACCAATCCATCACATTAATTCCAGCATTTCCCTACAGAAACATTACAAAGAGAATCTGAGTAACTGGATCAATTTCCTTGTCTTGAGTTTTATCATTAATTCAAAGTACTACAGATCATAATCGAAAGTCCAGGTGATCAACTTGTTCCATCTATAATTTTTATGATAACAACGACAACAAGTATGTGAACTATGGGAAGATTGTAGTCATACTTGTTGTCGTTTTTATCATAAAAATTATAGATGGAACAGAGCTTTTGTAACTTTTCCAGTAGGAACAGAATAAAAAAAAGAAAGACAAAATGCGCATAATAATGTTCAATTTTTCCTTGATCTTCTGGTCTGCCTTTTTCTTAATTAAAGCATTTTGGCGCTCATTATTCTTAGTCATTATGTATGAAAAACATTGAATTTAGTATGTTAATATCTCTAAAGATAACTGCCAAACACCTTATCAAAAACTATATGTTCTTATCAAAATACGGATAGCTGCCAAATAGCATGAGGAGTTGGACTCGGCAATCACATATGCAAGGAGCAATAACGCAGTGGAAAAAATCCATAGGATCTCACTTGCAGGGTGCATCTATTTTGCCAATTTTGGGAACATAGGCGACAAAACAAAGTTAGTATTATTGCAATAGCCACCATACTAGAGAAATACGATAAGTCAGCTTAATTTGATGTTTCTGGTTATGCTCGCATTGTTCTGTGGTGCTATGTGGTGCTAGACAGTCTTATCTAGGACTTTTTAAGTGCACCTACTGAGGTCCCACAAGTAATCCTGGACCGTTTCCATGAGGTGTTGCGTAACATGGGTATAATTGAGACCAATAGGGTCGACTTTGTTGTGTTTCAGATGACCGGTTCTGCCAAGAGATGGTAGAGAGATTATATGTTGACCAGACCAGCTGGTTCACCTACACTTACCTGGGTTCAGTTTTCACAGCTCTTTCTTGAGAAGTTCATTCCTTTCACTCTGTGAGAGGATTACCACAGGCATTTTGAGCGTCTTCAATAGGGCAGCATAACCGTCACCCAGTATGAGACTCAATTTGTGGACCTAGCTCGTCATGCCATTGTTTTACTCCCTAATGAGAGGGAGAGAGTGAGGAGATTCATAGATGGACTCACCTTCGGTATCAAGCCAGAGATGGACAAGAAGACTTGGGACAATATCTCTTTCCAGAGGGCCGTAGATATTGCTAGACGGATCGAGATGGTTCGTGGTTAGGAGAGGGGACCGGTGTCTGATAATAGGCCTCATCATTTTGGTGGTTTTAGTGGTGCCTCATCTGGAGGCCGGGATTTTTGGGAGAAGCCATCCTCATAGGGAAATTCACTTAGCTCTCTAGGTAGCTCATTGCAGTTCGAGCGGTCGTGGTTCTTATGGGTCTCGTCCTGAGCAGCCAGCATTCAGTGCACATTCAGCTCCTATCAGTGCACCACCTCTTTTGAGTTACTACAACGACTATTAGGACCGCCAGGATTAGTCTTTATTTCAGCAGCCTCAGCAGCCGAGGGAGTGCTTTGAGTGCATCAGGAGGTATTTCCCTAGATTGTTGAGCAACAGATCTTAGCAGGGTTCTCGTGCCATCATACCTACACCGGTTGCTCCACCGCTTGCATAACCAGCTAGAGGCGGGGGTTAGATTGTTAGAGGTGAAGGTTAGTCCATTAGAGGTGGAGGCTAGCTAGCTAGGGGTCGCCCGAGGTATGGAGGTTAGAGTGGTGGGGCCCAACCCCATTTCTATGCATTCCAAGCAAGACCTGAGGCCGAGTCATCTGACGCCATCATCACAGGTATTGTTCCAGTTTGCCATATAGATGCTTCAGTGCTATTTGATCCAGGATCTAATTATTCCTACGTGTCATCCTTTTTTTCTTCATATCTGATTGTACCTCGTCATTCTTTGAGTGCTCATGTATATGTGTCCAGTCATGTGGAAGATTCTATTGCTGTAGAACGTGTCTATCGCTCATGTGTAGTTTCTATTTGTAGCCTTGAGACTAGTGTAGATCTCCTACTTCTTAAAATAGTGGACTTTGATGTTATGTTGGGTATGGATTGGCTGTCACCTTATCATGCTATAGTAGACTGTCACGCCAAGACGGTGACCTTATCAATGCCGGCATTGCCCCGACTGGAGTGGAGGGGGACTCCTGGCTATTATACTAGCAAGTTTATCTTTTATGTGAAGGCCCGACATATGGCCAAGAAGGGGTGTCTAACATATTTGGCCTATGTTTGTGATTTTAGCACTGAGGTTCCTTCCATGGATACGGTACCTATTGTGCGTGAGTTTCCAGCAGATATGTTGGGGATGCCACCTGACATGGATATTGACTTCTGTATTGATTTGGCTCCGGGCACTCAACCCATTTCTTTTCCACCATACTATATGACGCCAGACGAGTTGAAGGAACTAAAGGTGCAGTTGCTGGATTTGCTTGATAATGGATTCATTAGACCTAGTGTCTCGCCTTGGGGTGATCCCATGTTGTTCATGAAGAAGAAGGATGGTTCAATGGGGATGTGTATAGATTATCGGCAGTTGAACAAAGTCACTATGAAGAACAAGTATCTGTTGCCAAGGATTGATGGCTTATTTGATCAGTTTCAGGGTGCCAAGGTGTTTTCGAAGATTGATTTGAGGTTTGACTACCATCAGTTGAAGATTAGGGCATCGAATGTCCCTAAGATAGCTTTCCGGACTCGGTATGGGCATTATGACATCTTAGTGACATCATTTGGGTTGACAGATGCCCCAGCAACATTCATAGATTTGATGAACGGGGTATTCAAGCCCTACTTAGTTCCTTTTGTGATCGTATTCATTGATGATATCTTGATCTACTCCCCTAGTCGAGAGGAGCATGAGCAACATCTTCGGATTGTACTTCAGACTTTAAGAGATAGTCAGTTATATGCCATGTTTTAAAAGTGTGAGTTTTGGTTGCACTCAGTCGCCTTTTTGGGGCATGTTGTATGTGCAAAGGGCATTAAAGTAAATCCTAAGAATATTGAGGCAGTTCAGAACTGGCCTAGACCTACTTCATCTATAGTGATTCGAAGCTACCTGGGTTTGGCGGGTTATTATCGCCGGTTCGTGGAGGGGTTTTCATCTATACCAGACCTATTGGCTAGATTGAACAAGAATGGTGCTCCATTCAAGTTGCCGGATGAGTGTGAGTTGAGCTTTCAGAAGCTCAAGACTGCCTTGACTACAACCCCGGTGTTGGTATTACCCACAAGTTCAAAATCTTATAGAGTGTATTGTGATGCATCACGTGTTGGGCTCAGTGCAGTGTTGATGAAGGATGGCAAGGTCATCGCATACGCATCGTGACAGTTAAAGGTTCACAAGAAGAATTACCATGTTCATGAACTTGAGTTGGTAGCCATTGTTCATGCGCTGAAGATTTGGAGGCATTACCTCTATGTCGTGTCGTGTGAGTTGTTCACGAATCATCAGAGTTTATAGTATTTTTTCAAGCAAAAGGATCTCAATTTGAGGCAGAGGAGGTGGTTAGAAATGTTGAAAGACTATGATATAACCATTTTGTATCATTCCCGGAAGGAAAATGTGGTGGTCGATGCCTTGAGTAGAAAATCTATGAGTACAGGTAGCCTTGCGTATATTCCAATTGAGGAGAGGCCGCTGGCATCGGATGTTCAGGCTTTGGCCAATCCGTTCGTGAGGTTAGATGTTTCAGAGCCCAATAATTTTCTAGCTTACACAATTTCCTGGTCTTCTTTGTAAGAGTGCATCAGCGAGCGTGAGTATGACAACCTCTATTTTCTTGTCCTTAATGACACAGTGTGACACGCTGATTCCAAGCAGGTTACCATGGGAGTTGGATGGGGTTTTGCAAATGTAGGGTCGTATTTGTGTGTCCAATGTGGATGAGCTTCGTGAGTTGATTCTTGAGGATGCCCACAATTTGTGGTATTTCATTCATTTGGTGCCGCCAAGATGTACCAGGATTTGAGGCAGCACTACTGGTTGAGAAGGATGAAGAAGGATATTGTTTCATAGGTAGCTCGGTGTCTGAATTGTCAGCAAGTAAAGTACGAGCATCAGAGTCCTGGTGGTTTACTTAAGAGGCTTGAGACTCCTGAGTGGAAGTGGGAACGTGTTACCATGGATTTTTTTGTTGGGCTCCCACGGAATCAGAAGAAGTTCGACGCGATATGGGTTCGGCAAATTTCATTTTAGTAGCGGTTACCTATTCTGCAGAGCGGTTGGATGAGATCTATATCCGCGAGCTCGTCCGTCTTCACAGTGTGCCCTTGTCCATCATTTATGATCAAGGTATGCAGTTCATCTCACACTTGTGGAGGACCATACAACGTGACTTAGGAAGACGGGTTGAGTTGAGTACAACATTTCAACCCCAGACGGATGAACTGTCCGAGCGCACCATTCAGATATTGGAGGATATGCTTTGCGCTTGCGTCATGGATTTCAGGGGTTCTTAGGATTAGTTCTTTCCGCTTGCGTAGTTTGCCTAACACAACCGCTAACAGTCGAGTATTCAGATGACTCCCTATGAGGCATTATACGGGAGGCGGTGCTGACCGCCAGTTGGTTGGTTCGAGCTGCAAGAGACTCGATTATGGGTACCGATTTAGTTTAGGATGCCTAGGAAAAGGTCAAGATGATCCAGGATCGAATTTTCACAGCTCAATCTAGGAATAAGATTTATGCCGATCTGAGAGTTCATGATGTTGGATTCATGGTTGGAGAGAGGGTATTGCTCCAGGTTTCCCCATGAAGGGTGTGCTGAGGTTCAGAAAGAAGGACAAGTTAAGCCCTAGGTATATTAGACCCTCTGAGATTGAGCGAGTGGGTGAGGTGGCTTACAGGCTTGCCCTGCCACCAAGCTTATCAGCAGTTCATCTGGTGTTCCATGTCTCTATTCTCCATAAGTATCACGGTGATCCTTCCCGCGTGTTAGATTTTAGCTCAGTCTAGCTGGACAAGGATTTGACTTATGAGGAGGAGCCAGTGGCTATTCTAGCCCGACAGGTCTGAAAGTTGAGGTCTAAAGTTATTCTTCAGTTAGAGTTCAGTGGAGAGGTCAGCTGGTCGAGGAAACCGTGTGGGAGTCCAAGTCCGACATGCGGAGCAGATACCCACACATTTTCACCAGTCCAGGTACTTTTCTATGTCCGCTCGAGGATGATTGTATTTAGAGGTGGAGAATGTGATGATTTGATAGGTCATTTTGAATTTTAGTTTTCATTTCTGTGTTCCGAGACCCCGATTAGCTCCGTTTAGAGTGTTTCGATTTTCGTGCGTAGTCTGTGTCTTTTCCGAAAATTTTTTATGTGAAATTTAAGAAAATCTATTTTTTGTCTTTAAAAAGATTTGAGTTGACTATGTTCAACATTTTGTGTAAACACACCCGGATCAGTGTCGGTCTCGGTGGGTCTGTATCGTGATTTGGGACTTGGATGTATTCCGGAAATTGAATCGGAAGTACCTAACCTGTTTTGACTCATTTTGCCGAAAACTAGCAGTTTTGAAAGTTAAAGAATTACTAAGTTTGACCGTAAGTTGACTTCTTAGCTAACGAGTTCGGATTTTGATGTTAAAATATGGAATAGTTTTGTATTTCTATTTGAAACTTTTCTATTAAATTTTGTCCAATTCGGAATTGATTTGACATGATTCGGACACTTAAACATGATTATAGTGTTCTTAAGTTTCACTTTGAAAGTTCATTCGTTTTGAGAATTGATTCATAGATTTAGATATTATATTGGTGATTTGATAGCACGAGCAAGTCCCTATGACCTTATTACACTAGTGTGCATGTTTGGTATGGAGCCTGCGGGGCTCGGGTGAGTTTCAGACATGTTTTAGATGAGTTTGGCTACGACTAGGACTGCTGGTGCAATGCCATTTATGGTGAACTGTTGCAGATCTTGCAATTGCGGGCCTCGCTTTTGCGAACAAAGATTTTCATTTGCGAGCACGGGATTTCTGGGGTGGACTCGTATTTTGCGAGAAAAATTTTTGCATTTGCGGACTAGGCAGTGATCACAAGATCCAAGAGCCACATTTGCGACTCAGCAGTTCTCGAGCAGGCTTCGCATTTGCGAAGTAATGGTGTGCAATTGTGGAGGTTGGGTGTTCGCAATTGCGACTTCTGTGACTCTGAGATAGAGTTTGCAATTGTGATGTTCGCAATTGCGAAGAAGACATCGCAATTGTGATATCCGCAACTGGGTAAAAGAGAGAAAAATAGGATTTAGCTCATTTCTCACAAACTCTCAACCCTAAGCATCCTAGAGGCAATTTTCCAAGAGACTTTTCTTCCTGAATTCATTGATAAGTGATTTTAATCCATTTCTTTCGATTACCCATTACCATTTCATGATATTTTAACATTAAATTTAGGAATTTCAGGGTAGAAATTTGGGATTAGGGTAGAGTTAGGGATTTTTTGCAAAATTGAAATTTAAACCTCGAATTGAGGTCGGATTTTGAAACAAATTACATAACCGGACTCGGGGATGAATGGGTAATCAGATTTTGGTTCGAATTTCGGTTTTTGACCAAGAGGTCCCCGGGTTGACTTTTGTTGACTTTTTCAAAGATGATCTAAATTGAACCTCTTTCATTCATGGGTAGCTTATAAAGCTTATCTTGAATTATTTGGTCAATAATTTTCTAGATTTGATTGGTTTTGAGGCTTGTTAGAAAGGCAAGGTTGTCATTGAGCTTTGAGTTGATTGCAGAGTGAGGTAAATATTTGGTCTTACCTTAATTTGAGGGAATTAGGGACCTTGAACTTCTTGTTACGTGCATTATATGAGAAACAACGTATATGCAAGGTGACGAGTGTCTATGTGCCGTTGTATTACTTGTTTCCATGCTTTCGTTTCTTCGATGTATACCTTGTTACATGCCTTAATTGCTACATGCTTATTTGACTTCGCTGCCATATTTTCTACTTACCATTTAGTATTCCTTGTATTAAATTGTTCATTCCGTCCATAATTCCATGCTTATTTACTACTTGTTTCAATTTGCTTTCTTGCATATCTAAATTTTCTTATGCATTGTTTGTCTTATAGTATCGTATCATTTGTTGCCTCCAATTATGTAATTTCATTTGTACGAATTGTTAATTGGTAAATACTGTTGAATTGGTAAAGTTGAGACCTTCGAGTTGTTTGAGATTCTTTATCATGTTATTCTCCATGGTTCGTACATTTATTCTCTTGATGTAGAGCTTCTTTCAAATCTTGATTGTTGATTGAAATTTTTTTGGGAGCGGGTTGCACCCCGCAATGAAAATTGAAAGGTAATAAATTGAAATGGCAGAATAACGATGGATTATGATATTGATAGATGATGATAGGCGAATTGGCTTCTGGGCGAACTAAACTTGCACCGATTTTAAAGCCAACATATAAACTTTCGATTTTCTCATTTTAGCACCTCAAATTAATCGATTACTTATAAGTGAACACTTCTAACCTTTGACTATGCTTATGTGGCAGTAGCATAACTGACGTGGTCAAAGTACGTGCTAATCACGCAAAAAGAGTGTGTCATTCGTATTAGTGTATTTAAAAATATTAAATCTGAAAAAAGAAAAAGTAAATAAAAGACAAACAAATAAAAAATAAAAAATTATTTATCATAAATCCCTCCTGTAACCTCCTTTCTTATCTTTTTCCTTATTCACCCCCGCTCCCCCTCTCACACACAATTTTCTTTCTCCCAACAGTTTCTTTCCGTTCCTCCACCCCCGCCTATTTTCTCTTCATTGCAACTTTGAACAATTTCTTGGTCAGTCTTCATTTCTCCACAAACTAATTATCTTGGCGTTTGTTAGTCTATCTCATTTTTTCAGTTGACGACAAAGGTATGTTGGTGACAGCGTTTTCGGCGATCTTCTTTGGTAGGTTGAGACAACGAAATTACTGGAAACTTTCAGGCGTTGAAAGTAATAGGTGCTTAAGAAGGCCTGTTAGTTTTGATTTTAACGAGTATCGCCGAAATGCCATTTTTTTCGAGGGAAATCTTGTCGGAAATGTTTTGATATTTTTTTAGAGGATTTGATGGCTTGTTTGGACTAATTTGTAGGCTGAGGTTTGGTTAAGATATGTACAAGAATATGAATTGATCAGATTTATTTTTTTACTATTGGAAATAGTGGTCGAGCAATGGAGGGTTTTGGTGAAGCTATGGTGAAGAAGAAAGAAAAGAGAACAAAAATTAAAAATTTGGTAAATTGGTTTTGAAATGGGACCCAGATATTACAAATGTTAAACCATAAATGGTCTTAGTATCTGACGTGGTATTTATGTCAGGCAATTGAGATACACGCTCTGTGGGAGGGGTTTATGAACTAACTGCTTTATTTCCATTCGTGTCTTTTATAGGTTAATGTAAGTGACCCGTCTTAGCCTCGTCACTACTTCGTCGAGGTTAGGATCGGCACATACAGAGTACATGGGGTCGGTTGTACTCATACTACACTCTGTACTTCTTGTGCAGATACCGCAGTTGGTCCTAGCCGCGTTCAGTAGACGAGCTTGGATCCAGCTCTTCAGTGGAGAATTGGGATATAGCTGCACGGCGTCCGCCGCCCTGAAGTCCCCTTCTACTTCATTTTAGCTGTTTAGTTCGATTAAGACAGTTATGTTTATTTCAGACTTCTATCTATAGTATTCTAGACATTCATGTAATCGTGACACCAATTCCGGGATTTGTATTTGGATTTTGTCACCTATTAGTTTATTTACCTTGTTTCAAACTATTAAGTTTCTTTATTGTCATTTTATTTGAAATCTATTAAAAATGGTTAATATCTATATCTAACGCTGATTTATCTAGCAAATGAAATGTTAGGCGTCATCACGATCCCGAGGGTGAAATTCCGGACACTGACATCAGACCTCTTAAACAAGTGTACTCAATCGTTAGAGCTAGCTTCCTTCCATTGCTATAAATAGGCATCATTATGGACTCATCAGGATATGAAATATACGGTGACGCCAATGATGCAATGAAATTTCTCTCTTAAAATCTAATTATGCCATAATTTTTATTATTTTATAATACGTTATTAAAACGAATATGCTTTCACTCGGATCCAAGATAACACTAATAGCAGTCTACATCCTAGCATCTTTCCTTTAAAGTTACGATCACTATTATTTGTATTCTTCTACATAGTATATGGTTGTTTTTTATTGTGCCTACCAATTTGCTTACACCTATTAGCTAGTTAGTTTAAAAATAATATTCTTGATGCACTTCAAATATGTCCAATTCTCTCGAAGTTGCCTTCTTCTTAGAATGATTATGAAAAGAAAATATTGCATTCTACTAGAAAATTAACTATAAAATTTCAAACTCACATTCAAATGGAAAGCTGAGAGCCGTGCGCGTGATGCATGTTTACAAACATCTAGTTCCGCAGTTAATTTTGTCAATTAGAATATATCTAAAGTAGAAACAAAAATCTGAAGGCTTCCGAGAAACCGAATAAAGAGTAAATTTCACTTTACCCCCTTAACCTTATAGCATAAAGAAACAATACCCTCTTCACCTTTTGAATGGGAATGGGAACCCCTCTTAAGCAACCAACGAAATGAAAAAATGGTCACCGAAATTTACAAAATGATATAACAATCCTTGTGTAAAGAGAAAACTAATGCCATCACGTGTTAACCAATTTAATTGCTTTTTTTAAGTTAATGTCATGATAACAACCATCAACCTACAAATATGAATAATAGGCATGTATCCCCGTGTTAATATATTGGAGAAAGAAAAAATCAAATAATCAAAAGTAAACTACATTGGGTTAGAAAAGTATACTAGCTACTAGTTATACAAGGACCAGGTTATAGAAGGACCAGGTTCTTCTATGTGTTCCAACCTCTACTATTTGCGGAATAACAAATACAGAAAATAAAGAACACAGAGATTTTTACGGGGAAAACACCTGGCTCAAAAGATGAAAAACCACAACCTACTTCCCAGTAGGATTTTTCCAAACTCTTTACTAAGTCAATGAGCCAAACAGCATTTACAAAACTCTTTTGTAAACCTAAGATTAATTTTAATCCTTTTGTAGCAAAGTAGCCTCTACCTATTTGTGACAAACTCCAAGTTAGCTATAACTTGAAACACACAATACCTATTACAGACGCTTCTAGATAAGGCTGAAAAGGTACAAGTTGAAATCACCTACTACAAGTAACTAGACTAAAAGACAACAGATGGAACTGGTTCTTCTAGCTGGTTCAAGTAGCTTCAGAGTCGCACACTTAAATCTCACACGAACTGCTTGCAAAATTGCCTTGCTAATTTTGCTCTCAATCCTTGCCTAACTTCTGCTTTTGTGTCACCCTGTACAATAAGAACAATCTGCAATATATAGGATTAATGGACGAGAGATTTACTAGAGTTCTAATGCTACTCTTCCTTGATGGAAGAGTTCTAGTTAATCTCAACTCCTCGAATCCTTCCTTATCTTTGATTCTGTTCTTACTGAATAAAGAGTCCTCCTCCTTATCATTTTGCAATCTTTTCGATCAGGAGATATCTCTTTATTTCCCAGATTTCGTTCATCTCTTGCATGTTCACCTTACGTGCCTTAACTCTGCATGTGTCTATGTCTCTAGTGATGGACCTGGTTCATCTTTGAGTTCCTTTGTTAATCTTCAAAATCATTCAATTTTTTGGGAAAACAAATTCTCCCTTTTTGATGATGACAAACTCCGTACTTAGGCCTGTAACCAACTTAATCAAATATTAACACATTTTAGAGTATTGAGCATTTATCATAAAAGAACCAGGTTCATTAGGTTATAAATATTACATGTTCAGAGTAGCACATTTTTCCCCTTTTGGCATCATCGAAAAGTTACAAATTTTGAAAATTCCCATATATTTAAGAATTACTCATGGCCACTGGGGCAACCGCAAGTGCAATCATGGATTAATCATCAATAGTGAACCAATAATTTAATCTATCAAGGAAAAAGAAACAAGATTAAGAGCAAAAAAAGTAGAATTCATTGATAGAAGGCATTGTACATCCACAATCCACAGATAAAAATAGAAACAGTTAAAACCATGAGCAACAAAAACAAAAAAAATCCCTAATATGGGTCACTGAAGTGTACTAAGACAGGCTGGACTACTAAAGTTGGGAAGGGCTGGAGGCTGGATTTTTGGCTTGGAGAAGAGATAGCATATCCCTAAGGATTCCCTCATTTTTCTTCTTCTCTTTAGCAAACTCAGTTCTGAGAACATCCCTCTCAGATTCAACCTCTGCTAGACGGTTATTCAGCTGAAGTATTTCTGCATCCTTCATCCCACTTTCATGCACAAGTGCTCTGACTTTGTTGTTCACATGTGTCTTTCTGGATGAACCGAGTTCATTTACAGTGATTTTGACAGCATAGTCACAAGCCAGAAGAGTATTAATGCAATAGTGATCCTTGGTTGAAGCCATCTCTGCTTTCTTCAAAGGCACCTTGTAGTGGTTAAGGACAGAGGTAAGAATGAAGCCATAGGAATGGCATGGGGTTTGGAGCCATTGATCACTCTGTCCAACAACTGAATGATGAAGTAGGACCACTTTATCTGCCTCCCACTGTCCAGGCATTCCATCAGGACTAAATCCATGTAGTTTGCGATGTACCTCCTCTCATATCTTGGTAGTACACACTTGTTGATAAACTCAAATACCACTTTGTGTGGGGGCTTCATCTCACTCTTGTAAACTACCTTAGGTTCAACCTGCTCTTCATTGTCGCAAAATTTTCTTGTGATTTGTAGAGCAATTCGAAGATCATCTAAGCTTGGCCATTTTTGCCTAGTGTAGTCATCATAGCCTTCAGATGGGATGCCAAGGATCTCTCCTAATTCTTTGGCATCAAAAGAAATTTTTGTCCCCTTCACTTGGCTAGTAACTGTCCCATCCTTGGCAGCAGCATTTGCCATGAATTCAACTATCTCATTTCTGGCCAAACGTCCATCCAACTGAAGGACCATGTCCTTCCAGCCCTGCACCTCCAGCTTATCCAATAACAAAACCATGAGTGCTTCTTCCAAATCTTTCAATAACCTCCCCTTCAGAATGGTGCGCTTCCCAAATTTTGTCGAGTTATCCTTCTCTCCATCCGAATCAGTTCTATCCTCATCACTCCAAACATCATCTTCAACAGTTTGCACTTTCTTAGGTTTTTCTAGTAGACCTGGTTATCTTGGCTATAGTTGAGGTTTCAGCAGACACATGTGCAGACTTCCTGGAGGAAGTCTTGGATTTCTTTGGTCTTGGAGTCTGAATATCAACCCCTGCCATTTGTTCATCTTGATGGACCAGGTCCATCTCATCAATCTCAACATCCTCTACAGGCTCAACAACTTTCTCCTTTCCCTTTGCAACCCTCTTTCTTTTACTCTTTTCCAAGGCTTTCTGTAACTCCTCCCCACTCTGCCTTAGTGTGCTTCTTGTGGTTCTTCCTCTTGTAAGAGGAATTTCAGAATCAGCAGAGGGAGTGGCCTTCCTCTTCTTACTTGCTTCAATTGTTCCAGAATTCTGAACCTTGGGAGTTCTTTTCTTCTTTGGTTTATAACTTTCACTTAACTTCTCCAAAACAATCTGCTAAGGTTTCCTCAGTAGATGAACTAGGTTCATCTGTAGACTTCCCTAGATTTACTAACCCCTCAGCCACTTCTCTTGATTCACTTCCCCCTGAATTCTTGGCTCCCTCTTTTATTACTATTGTTTCAGTACCACAGATAGACAAACTAGTAGTTTCTTCCCATGTTCCCCTCACTTCACTCCGACCTCCCTCTCTCTCTTTTTCTTTCTCAAATTTATTTTTACCACCTCTTCGTCTTACTTCTGGAAACTCCACATCTATCACAGACCCAACCAAAATAAACTTGTTTTCTAAGTTCTCCGCTATTTTAGACACATTCTCAGAAGTGATCTTAGGTATAGATGATACCTGTTCAGAATCAGATGATCATGTTGCTTCCTTAGTAGCTGATTTACATGAATCACTTGAATTGTCTGATTCTGGATCCTGACTGGCTTGTAGTTTGGCATTTAATTTTCTGGCGAGAGAACCTGTAGCCACTGTTTTTCTGGAAACATTTTAACCCTTCTTTTTCTGGGTTCTGAACTAGGGCTATGTTGAGGAATATCGGGACTGGTTTGAGACGGAGTAAGAATTGGTGGTGGAGGTGTTGAAGAAGTCGAATATGGAATAACAGGTGGTGGAGTACCAGGGTTGTCTGAAGGGTTGGTCATTTTTTATTAAAGATGGAAGAAGAAAATTTTGATTGAGAATGAGGGTAAGGGAGATTAAAGGGTTTCGCTGGTTGTAGAGTTGGTGAATGATTTCAGAGGTGATGATGGGGGTTTTTAAAAGAAGGAAGTAATTAATATATAACGACAGCCTTTTGGGTCAAATAGAGGTCTTATCACCTCTGCAACTGATTAGTTAGAGGTGACTGTTACTGCTTCCCTAGGTTCTAGGCGGTTTAGTTTTAATTGGAGTCTTAGGGTAGACAGAACTGGTTAAAAAATGGGATAAGAATAGATTGTAAAATTTTTTTGATTAGGTAGAGTTCTGCTCATGATTATCTATTAATATTTCAAAGTGTGTATAGTAGAGAACACATGCCTCGCCTTTCCGATGAACCAGCACTGATGAACCAGGTTTATCATGTTAGAATCCTCTTGATCAAGCCTCAATTTTCAAAAATAGATAAAACATCATTAGTAACCATTTAATCATATCAAAACATGGCAAAAGAGTATGCAATTTACAATATGAGACTGAGCAACAATTCAACAAATTTCAGAATTTCTAGCCAAAATTTCTTTTGTTTTTTTGTTTGATTTTTTTCATGTACATTCTGAACTGGTTCAATTAGGTGATCTTAATCATCCCTAATTCTAACATGTTCCTTTCAAAATTCTCTCTACTTAGTGCTTTTGTAAAGATGTCAGCAATCTGTTTATCAGTAGCACAAAATTCAATAGTGATCAATCCCTTCTCATAATTATCCCTTAAAAAATGATGTCTAACATCTATGTGATTTGTCCGTTTATGATGAACATAATTCTTTGTCATACTTATAGCACTAGTGTTATCACAAAATATAGGGATGCGTGCAACATCGATTCCAAAATCTATCAATTGTTGTTTAATCCACAGTAGTTGAGCATAACATGAGGCTGCAGCTACATACTCAGCCTCAGCAGTAGATAGAGCCACAGAATTTTGCTTTTTAGTGGCCCAAGACACGAGACGTGAGCCCAGAAAATGTGCCATACCTGAGGTGCTCTTTTTATCCACTAGAAAACCTGCATAGTTAGCATCAGCATATCCCACAAGATTGAAGTTACTACCTTTTGGATACCAAAGATAGAGATCAGTGGTGCCTTTTAGGTATCTCAAGATTCTCTTCACAGCAGTTAAGTGGGATTCCTTTGTATTAGCCTGAAATCTTGCACAAAGTCCTACACTGAAAATAATGTCAGGTCTGCTAGCAGTAAGATACAACAATGAACCAATCATTCCCCTATACAACTCTTGATCAACAGATGAACCAGGTTCATCTATATCCAATTTTGTGACTGTTGCTATAGGAGTATCAATTTCTTTAGAGTCTTTCATTTTAAACCTCTTAAGAAACTATTTAACATACTTTTGCTGATGGATCATAGTTCCATTTGAATTTTGTTTAATTTGTAAGCCTAAAAGAAATTTAGCTCACCATCATACTTATTTCAAATTCACTCCCCATTAGTTTAGCAAATTCTTTACTTAGCTTATAAGTAGTTTCTCCAAAGATTATGCTATCTACATATATCTGAACTACCAAGAGATTTTTACTTTTTTCCTTCAAGAATAAAGTACTGTCAATTTTACCTCTCTTGTAGTCATGCTCAAGCAGGAATTTTGATAATCTTCCATACCATGCTCTGGGAGCTTGCTTGAGTCCATACAGTGCTTTGTCAAGTTTGTACACATGATCTGGTTTCTCCTTGTTCTCAAACCCTGGAGGTTGCTTGACAAACACTTCTTCCTTGAGATAGCCATTCAGGAAGGCACTTTTGACATCCATCCAATGAAGAGTGAATTCCATGTACGCAGCAAAGGCTATGAGGAGTCTTACTACTTCCAATATTTCCACTGGAGCAAAAGTCTCATCATAGTCTATGCCTTCCTCCTGACTGTATCCTTGTACAACCAATCTTGCCTTGTTTCATGTCACTGTTCCATCTTCATCAAGTTTGTTTATGAAGACCCACTTTGTGCCAATTACTGATATATCTAGGGGTCTTGGTACCAGATGCCAAACTTGACTCCTTTCAAATTGGTTGAGCTCATCTTGCATTGCATTTACCCAGTCTGCATCCTGCAAAGCCTCAGCAACATTTTTAGATTCAATCAGAGAGAGAAAGGCATCAAAAGCACAAGGAATTTTCAAAGAAGATCTGGTTTTGATTCTAGAGGTTGGATAAGTGACAATGTTCTCAATAGGATGAGAACTTTGATATCTATAAGGTTTCACAACCAACTGGTTACTCCTTCAAGTTCCTTCGATGCCTTGTTGTTGTGGAACAGGCTCAGGCACAGGTTCCAATGAATTTTGGAAATTATTTTGTTCTATTCCCCCTGTCATGTTGCTTGGGATGGATGAACCTGTTCCATCACATGTTCCTTCCTCCAGTGTTTCTCCAAATTGGACTGAGTTTCTGACCAGCCCAATTTCTTCATCCTCTTGTTCCTATCTCTAAGAAAGAATGTTAGTTTCATCAAAAACTACATGCACACTTTCTTCAACACACATAGTTCTTTTGTTATAAACTTTATAAGCCTTACTATGTGAAGAATATCCCAAGAATACTCCCTCATCACTTATGGGATCGAACTTACCTAGGGAGTCTTTTCCATTGTTATGCACAAATCATTTACAACCAAAAGCCCTAAGGTGGGATATATTAGGCTTTCTCCCTTTAAGTAATTCATAGGGAGTCTTCTCTACAAGCGGTTTGGTCATGCACCTATTTATGATATAGAACGCAGCATTAATGGCTTCTGCCTAGAAGCTATGAGGTAGTTTGCTAGAAAGAAGCATGGTCCTAGACATATCTTCAAGTGTCCTATTCTTTCTTTCAACCACTCCATTTTTTTGTGGAGTTCTAGGGGAAGGAAAATTGTGATTTATGCCATTCTCATCACAGATGTCGGCAAATTTAGCATTTTCAAATTCAGTGCCATGATCAGACCTAATTGATGCAAGTTGATTTCCTAACAGTTTTTGAATTTTTCTAACAAAAGAAGTAAACATGTCAAATTCCTCATCTTTAGATGTTAGAAACAATGTCCAGGTAAATCTAGAATAGTCATCAACAACCACCATCACATATCTCTTACCACCTCTGCTTAATGTTCTCATAGGACCAAAAAGATCCATATGGACCAGTTCCATCATTCTGGTGGTACTTACTACTTTCTTGCTTTTGAAAGAGGATCTTACCTGCTTCCTCTTTGCACAAGCCTCACAAACTTTGCCTTCCTTGAACTTAATGTTAGGCAGACCTATCACTAAGTCCTTAGAGACTAGTTTGTTGAGTTGACTCAGACTTGCATGTCCAAGTCTCTTATGCCAAAGGAGGGGATCACTGTTCAACACATTTAATCATGTTAATTCATTTTCTAAAAGTGTGGACAGATCTATGATGTATATATTGTTCACTCTTTTTCCCTGCAAAACAATCTTTTCAGTGATAAGATTTATTACAAAACATTTTGTAGAGGTGAATGCTACCAAGTCACCTCTGTCACACAGTTGTGACACACTGATTAGGCTATATTTCAAGCCATCTAACAGGTATACATTCTCAATGGAATGTGTGTCATCCTTACCTACCTTACCAACCCCAATGATTTCACCTTTATTTCCATTTCCAAAGGAGACATTTCCTCCTTTGAGGTCCTCAAGTGAAAGAAATTGGTCCTTGTTACCAGTCATATGTTTTGAGAAGCCATTATCCATGTACCATATTTGGCTACTTCCTTTCACTTGAACCTACAAAAGAAAATCAGGGGTTAGTCTTAGGAACCCAAACTATATTGGGTCCCTTTCTATAAGCAAAAGGATGAATTAAATTCTTCCCAATTTGGTAACCAATTCTTCCCTCGAACAAAACTTTTATTCGTTTGACTGGCATGCTCTTTTGCATTGCATTCACTTTTGTAGTGACCAGTCTTACCACAGTGGGTGCAGAATTTGTTCTCATGAAGGGTGAGGTACTTTCTTTTAGGATCCCATGTAGGCAGGTGACTCCCAAAGCCAAGTCCTCTCATATTGTTACTATGATGTTCATGTAGCCATGTCAAAGCATCGGAGGATCTGTTCTATTTACAAGTTCTTTCTAGTTCATGCTTGACCTTACTAAGTTCCTCCTTCAGCACTCTTATCTGTTCATCCTTCCTATAAAACTCATCTTTTAGTTTACCTACATTTTCTTCCAAGGTGAGTTGAGAATTGTCAGCTATCTTCTTACTGGTTCCTAGTTTCAGTTTTAGATTTTCAGATTTTAACTCTAGGATATTTGTCTCAAGTGGATGAATCTTGTTCTTTAGAGCAGTGTTTTCACTCACAGTCTCACTTACTCTGAGTTCCAGTTTTTTGCACTTTGTTTTTAAGATTACACACTCCTTAGACAATTGTTCCTTTTCCTTATTAATTACCTTAGATTCATCAATAAAGTCTAGCAGTAATTCAGAGAGTTTTTATTTGGACAAGAACTTAATCTTTTCTTTGAGATGAATTATACTTACCTCAGATTCCTCATAAGATTCCTCATCTGAATCACAAATTGCCATAAGTGCTTGCTCATATCTATCATCATCATGTGACTCCTCATCTGAACTTTCTCCCCAAGCATCGACCATACCCTTTGTTGATACTTTGTTGTTCTTGGGATGAACCTGTTCCTTCTTCCGGTTCCTTCGTTCAGTCCTTTCCTTTTTCCATTCAACTTCCTACTGAGGGCAGTTCTTGATGTGATGGTCAGTCTTCCCACATTTGTATCAACCCTCATTAGTCATTTTTTCCAGTACCTTTGCCTTGTTTTAGTTTCCACCTCTTGAGGAGCCCTTTCGTCTCATAAGATATTTGTTGAAATCCTTGGTGATCATAGCCATTTCGTCTTCTTCCAGATCTTCTCCTTCAGTGATTCTCAGTGCCAGACTCCTTTACTTCTTGGGAGCATCCATCTTCATTGGTTGCCTTCTAAATTCATAGGCAGTAAGATTTCTAATTAGCTCATCCAGTTTGAGAGTTGCAATGTTCTTGGATTCTTGAATTGCAGTGATCTTGCTCTCCCAAGAGACTGGCAGAACCCTTGTCAAAATCTTCTCAACCTTGTTTTCCTCAAAAAGAGTACTTCCAAGAGATTTCAGTTCATTAGTCAATGTAGTGAACCTAGTGTACATCTCTTGAATGGTCTCTCCTTCCTTCATAGAGAAATTCTCATATTGAGAATATAGTAGAGTACCTCTGGATCTCTTCACTTGAGCAGTTCCTTCATGATCCACTTGCAAAGTGTCCCAAATTTCCTTGGCAGTGGTACAACTTTGAATTCTGTTGTACTCATCTGGACCAAGTCCACACACAAGCCACTTCTTGGCCTTGGCATTTTTCTCCCACTTTCTCAAATCCTCAGCAGTGCAGTCAGCTCTTCTCTTTGGCACATTTATTCCTTAATCATTTGTCTTCATGGTGGCCAAAGGACCATCAGTAACAATATCCCATAGTTCGTAGTCTTCTCCAATTATATGGTCTCTCATCCTGTTCTTCCACCAAGAGTAGTACTGGCCATTGAAGAGTGGAGGACTAGCAGTTGATTGTCCTTCTCAGTTCCCAGGTAGTGCACTCATATTGAACATTTCCTAAGGTGTTATCCTCTTCAAGGATAACCCACTCTGGTACCAATTTATGTTCTAAACGTCAATACCACACAAGAGGGGGGGGGGGGGGGATTTATGTGGNAATACAAAAAATAAAGAACATAGAGATTTTTACGTGGAAAACACCTGGCTCAAAAGGTGAAAAACCACGATCTAATTCCCAGTAGGATTTTCCCAAACTCTTTACTAAATCAGTGAGCCAAACATCACCTACAAAGACTCTTTTGTAAACCTAGGATTACCTCTAATCCCTTTGTAGCAATTAGCCGCTAGCTATTTGCGACAAACTCCAAGTTAGCTATAACTTGAAACACACAGTACCTATTACAGATGCTTTTAGATAAAGCTGAAAGTTGATATCACCTACTACAAGTAACTAGACTAAAAGACAACAGTTGGAACTGGTTCTTCTAGCTGGTTCAAGTAGCTTCAGCGTCGCACACTTAAATCTCACACGAATTGCTTGTAAAATTGCCTTGCTAATTTTGCTCTGAATTCTTGCTTAACTTCTGCTTGTGTGCCGCCCTATACAATAAGAACAATCTGCAATATATAGGATTAGTAGACGAGAGATTTACTAGAGTTCTAATGCTACTCTTCCTTGGTGGAAGAGTTCTAGTTAATCTCAACTCCTCGAATCCTTCCTTATCTTTGATTCTATTCTTACTGAATAAAGAGTCCTTCTCCCTATCATTTTGCAATCTTTTTGATAAGGAGATATCTCTTTATTTTCTAGATTTTGTTTATCTCCTGCATGTGCACCTCGCGCGCCTTAACTCTGCATGTGTCTATGTCTCCAGTGATGGACCTGGTTCATCTTTGAGTTCCTTTGTCAATCTTCAAAACCATTCAATTTCTTGGGCCAACAAATTCCTCCTTTTTGATGATGACAAACTCTGTGCTTAAGCCTATAACCAACTTAATCCAACATTAACACATTTTAGAGTATTGAGCATTTATCAAAAAAGAACCAGGTTCATTAGGTTATGAATATCACATGTTCAGATTAGCACAAAATTTAAAGAGTATAAATTTTTTGTGAAAAATCAATATAATTCGCTGTGACAGAGGAGGCAAATATTTTTCTACTGAATACAACAATTTCTATGAAGAGCCCAGTTTAATATATCAAACAAGTGTACCATATACACCACAATAAAATGGATTAGCTAAAAGAAAAAGTAGGACTCTAGTACATATGATTAATGTTTTGTTATTGAACGCATATTTACCATATACTTTAAGGGGTGAAGTATGAGTAATAGTATGCCATTTATTGAATAGAGTACCTTTTAAAAGCATGAATGTTTCACCCTATGAATGTTGGAATAGAAGAAAACTAAACTTAGGTTATTTTAAAATGTTGAGTTGTATAGCGTATTATGAGATTCCTGATTATAAAGGATCTAAGTTAGGAACTAGAGGAATCACAATTGTTTTTATATTACAAAATTCAAAAGTTTATAGGCTATTAGATCAAAATTTGAATGTAATTGTGAAATATGTTGACGTTGAATTTACTGAAATTAAATTCAAAATTAGTTCTGTTGATGGGCGATTAACTGAACCAAATCAAAAGGAAGTAGATGAATATAATAAGTCACACTCTAGAACTATTAAAATTAAATAGAAAAGTGACAATACTCAATTAGCACCTGGAAAAAGCCAAAGAGTTAAGAAAAATATATCTTGGTTCGAATTTTATTTTTTCACAATCTATAGTTTTTCTTATTGAAGGAGATTGGCCATCTGTCAGCAATAAAAAACTTACCTTATTTAATATGGAAGATAATTCGAAGACTTTCCAAGAAGCTATGCCTTCAAGAGACACTGCCTTTTAGAAGTAGGCAATCAATGATGAAATTTTTTTAATGACGTCTAACAACAATTCCATTTTAGTTGATCTTTCTCGAGGATCAAAAACCATATGTTCGAATGGGTGTTCAAAAGAAAGTACAATAGAGACAGTTCAGTTCTAACCTTCAAAGCAAAATTAGTTGTAAACAATTTCACTTAAAAGGAGGACATCGCTTATTTTGATACCTATAATCATGTAGCAAGAATAACATCCACTAGAGTAATTTTATCTTTGGAATTTATATATAATTTAGGAAAAATACATAAAGATATATTTAAAGTTGGTCTCAACTATCAGTTGAACATTCCAACTGTAACGATCTGATCGGTCGTTCTGAGCTCTCGCATTTCATTCGATGGTTTGAGACCTTGAGTAGCTTCACATTATGTATTATGACTTTCACGCATAGTCGGTTTTTATATTTGTGAAGTTCGGACTTAATTTGGAGGAATAATTCTCACTTCAGAAGTTTAAGCTGGAAGAGTTGATCAAGGTTTGACTTCTGAGTAAATGACCTTGAAATCGGGGTTTGAAGGTTCCTGTAGGTTTGTAAGGTAATTACAGACTTGGATGTATGTACAGATTGAGTATCGCATAGTCCAGGAGTAATTCGACGCTTATTATCGAAAGTTTGCATTTTGAAGGTTTTCGAATTTACGAAGTTTTACTTGGAGTGCGCTTTGATGTTATCGGACTCCGGGCAGTGTTACGGAATTTTGGATAGGTTCATTTTTTTGATTGGAACTTGTGTGTAAAGTTTGGTCGCGGTCCGGAATATCTAAGTGTGATTCAGACGCATTCGGCGAAGTTCAAAGGTTTGAAAGTTAAATGGAGGATTTTGATCGCTGATAGTAGGCTATATTTATGTACTTTAGATAATATTTATGCTCTAATTTAGCCGAACTTTATTGATATTTTAATTCTAAAAGATAACAAAATACTCTAATTAAAAATTTTATGCTTTGCAAAAGCAACTCCGAGTTATGAGGAAGCTAAAGAGTGTTTTGGAGTCAATATGGAGTATGGAAGGCCAATAATAGGTTAGAACGATCGAAAAGAAGAAATAAAAGCAAGCGGCAGAAGTTCCCCCAGGTGCGCTGTCGCGGATTGACCGCGCACTGGCCGCGCACGCAAGGCAAAAGGCTGGGTAAATCCGCGGCCAATCCCGGGTTGAATCCGCAACCGTGGACGAGCTTCTGAAGAAAAAAGAGGCAAGGCCAATTGTGTAATTTCAAAGGCGACTAACTTAGCCCTATATGAAGCCTAATTCACCCAGAAGAGAAATATACTTGTTTTTAGAAGATTTTTGGAGGCAAGAACACGAGAAGAAGACAGAGAATTTCCCTACGAGTTTTCATCATCTTCTTCTTAATTCCATTGTTGGTTATGACTTTTTATAGTGTAATCTCGTCTACTAGTATGAGTAGCTAAACCCTTCATCTAGGGTTGATGAAACCAAATGTTGCATGAAGTCTTGGTTATGTTTGGATATAATTGTTTTTACTCTATGACTGTTCAACTATGTGTTGTCTCGTGATTAATTGAACGGGCCCTTGATTAATCGTGTCTAGTTGTTTTGTGTTGCTTGAGAAAGAACACTTGGTTAGATTGCTTTTGAACAACACCACTTTCGGGTAAGTTAAGAGATTAGTTACTTGAAATTAAAAGTGGGATTAGAAATAACAAAGTTTTGGTGGGATAATTGTGAGTTGTGTAAATTGTTAACTAGATTAGTTCGAGAGAATGCGTCTAGTAAATTATCGTAATTGATCGAGAGATAATTACGGTAGCCCAGAACTCATCATCCTTATAGAATGTTACGACGAGATTATAGCTAACATGTCAGGAATTAATCTGACAATTGGGAAAATCGATAACCCTAGAGCCTTTTACCATTGAATTCAACTTCATTCTTGCTTATTGATAGTTTTTATTTCATTTTTCCTTAGTTAAATAAATTTTACTCAGTATGAATTAAAATCTTGCATCCGAAAATTGTCTGAGCTTATCATTGGTGTTACTAAAAGTTGTAGTGAATAGGTTTAGTTCCCTGTGGAATTCGACTCCGGATTTAAACCAGATTATATTTGCAGCTACCCCTTAGTACTTTTCATAAGGCATAGTTGGGCGTGATCAAATTTTGGCGTTGTTGCTGGGGAACTAACAGTGTTATTTGTTACAACTTGGAATAATTGCTAGGATTTGTAGTTTAGACCAATTTTCTGGGGTGTTAAAAATTTCCATTGAAATTCTCACGTTTGAAATCTTCTGTGGCTCAGGTGTATGCCTAGAAGCTCCTTGAGGACTGGTGAACTTTTTGAAGGACTCTCAAATCCCGAGAAAGCATTCAGGGCATAAAATCGGGCTAAGAAGAAGGAAAAACAATTAAAATAACAAGACTAACGGAAACATCAGGAATGATCGGGTTGACCCATTCAACGGAGTGGTAGCACCTCTTGTGTCGGAAGATTATATTTATGATTTGTCACAACCAACTGCTGAGAACCTGGCCACCGCAATTTCAGTTTCTCAGATACAAGCAGAGACGTTTCAGTTTACCAACAACATGTTGCATCTGCTGCAGAATAAGGGTCATTTCTCTGGGTCGTACATCTAAGACCCACAACAACATCTGAATAACTTTCTATCAATTTGTGTCACTCAAAGACATCCGAATGTAACTCCTGAAGCAATCAAGTTGTTATTGTTCCCATTCTCAATGACTGGGGAGGCTCAAACTTGGCTGAATTCGCTCTCAATAGAATCCATTGCTACTTGGGAGGAACTAGTCAAGCAGCTCTTAAACAAGTTCTATCTCCCCAACAAAATTGCGAGGAAAATTGATGAGATATTGCAATTCAGGCAGAAACTGACAAAGACCTTGCAAGAAACCTGGAAGAGGTTTAAGGGTATGCTAGTGAAGTGTCCACACCATGGCATCCCAGATCAGATGCTGGGACAGAGATTCTATATGGGTTTGGCTGACGGTCTGATGGCCAATGTAGATGCTTCAGCTGGGGGTGCATTCTTGAGAAAAACATTCACAGAGTGTAATGTTCTTCTTAACAAGATGGCTCAAAATTCAGGCTGGATGACGAGAGGTACAACACTCACACCAATAGTGTGTTCTATTGCTCTTGAGCCAGACAAATCAAATGCAGAAAACATAGCCACTCTCATGACCCAGATGAGCTTACTGACAAAGAAAATTGATGAGATGGGTACGAAGCAAGTGCACATTGTTGATACGACAAATGGAGGCTTAAGCACTCCCTGGATAAATCAGTCATATGTTTGCTCGTGGAGTGGAGAGAATGAAAACCAGGGCTTCAGGGAAGACATGAACTATGTCAATAATTATGGAGGTCAGAGGCAAGGTGAGCAACATGAGGACCTCAGAAACAACAGTACAGATCAAACCAGCAACAACACAACACCAATCCAGGGGGAGCACGACCACAAGGCCAAGTTGTGCCTTATCAAAGGCAGCAGGGCTATAATCAGCAAAACCAGCAACAGTTGACTTACCAACCGCCTCATCAATATCAAGACAATAATTTGATAGAAATCAGGGGCATGCTGCAACAACTCATGGCGACAAATGGAAAGATGCAAGAGAAGTTATCCGCACATGATTCGGCAATCAAAGGCATTGAAACTCAATTAGGACAACTATCTATGGCCTTGAACAATCGCCCACAAGGAACATTTCCTGAAGACACAAACATCAATCCAAAGGAACAGAACCCAAATCAGTTAATGGCAGTGAGTCTCAGGAATGAAAAGGATTTAGACAGAGAGCAAGAAGTTGCTCAAACTAGGAGAGACACACTTACAACTCCTCCAGTAACATTAGAGACCGATGAGTCAGTAGAGCACACAGAGGTTATAATTGAATAGGCACAGTTTGACACGGGCAAGGAGAAAGAAATTGAACAACTCCCAGAATAGGTGGTAAAAAATGCTTCTAGTAAATAACAGACACAAAGCAGTGGGCATAAGCTAATTTCTGCACCATTCCCTCAGAGGTTGGCAAAGCAAAAGAAAGATAATCAATACAGGAAATTCATGGAGATTCTCAAACAAATTCAATTGAATATTCCGCTGATGGATGCTTTGAGGGAAATGCCAGGCTATGCAAAAATGATGAAGGAACTGATGTATCAAAAATTTGACTTCCATGATCTATCTACTGTAACTCTAACTCAGCATGCAGCGCGGTAGTGACAAGACCTATGGCTCAAAACTGTTTGATTCGGGTAGTTTCACTATCCCATGCACAATTGGGAGTTATGCTTTTGCTAAAGCATTGTGTGACTTGGGAGCCAGTATCAACTTGATGCCTTTGGTAATCTACACAAAATAGGCATTGGCAGAGATAGACCGACCTCAATGTTGTTGCAACTGGATGATCGCACAGTCAAAAGACCGACAGGAATTTTGGATGATGTGTTGTCCAAGTGGGGAAGTTTGTATTTCCTGCAGACTTTGTTATTCTCGATTGTCAAGTGGATGAAGAGATACCAATTATCCTAGGGAGGCCATTTTTAGCACTGGGAGAGCATTGATTGATTGCGATACTGGAGAGTTAAAAATAAAGTTGAATAATGAAGAAATAATATTCAATTTTCAACAATCTATGAGGAGACCCAGCGAATTTGCGAATTGATCGCTAGTGAGGCTGTGGATGTAATACTGCAAGAGGAAGATGAGACCCCTAATGTCAGAGATGCGTTAGAAGCCTGTTTGATGAATTTGGAAGAGATGGATGGTGAAGAGTTGGTGAAGTGGGTCATGTCCCTCGAAGGTCAAGGGGTCTGGAAAAGGGAACCTCAGTTTGAGCCCCTACGCTTTGAAGAAAGAGCAACACCGCCTGCAAAACTATTGATAGAGGAGCCACCACAGTTGGACCTGAAACCGCTTCCAGCTTACCTCAGGTACACTTTCTTAGGTCCTAATTCCACTTCACCTATTATTATATCATCTGGTTTGCTAGTTGTGCAGGTAGAGCAACTCTTATAGGTGTTACAAGAATGCAAGAATGCTATTGGTTGGACCGTGTCAGACATAAAAGGTATCAACCCAGCCTTTTGCATGCACAATATTCTCTTAGAAGAAGGGCACAAACCTTCCAAGGAACATCAACGAAGGCTGAACCCGAATATGAAAGAGGTGGTGAAGAAGGAAGTGATCAAGTGGTTAAATGCGGGTATCATCTTCCCCATCTCTGAAAGTAAATGGGTCAGCCCTGTGCAGTATGTGCCGAAGAAGGGAGGAACAACGGTCATACAAAATGAGAATAACGAGTTGATCTCGACTCGTACAGTCACGGGGTGGAGAATTTTCATGGATTATCGAAAATTGAACACAGCCACCCGGAAGAACCACTTCCCATTGCCATTAATTGACCAAATGTTGGATAGGTTGGTTGTGCGGTCGCACTTATGTTTCTTGGATGGATATTCTGGGTACAATAAGATCTCAATAGCCCCTGAAGACGGAGAGAAAACATCATTTACTTTCCCGTATGGCATCTTTGCTTTTCAGAGAATGCCTTTTGGACTTTGCAATGCGCCGGCTACATTTCAGAGGTGTATGTTAGCCATTTTCACGGATATGGTTGAAGATATTATGGGGGTATTTATGGATGAATTCTCTGTGGGGGATTCATTCGAAGGCTATCTTCACATTTTAAGAAGGGTGCTACAAAGATGTGTGGAGACAAATTTAGTGCTGAACTGGGAAAAGTGCCATTTTATGGTTCAAGAAGGGATAATATTGGAGCATAGAGTGTCCAGTAAAGGAATTGAGGTTGACCATTCTAAGGTTGATGTCATTGAGAAGTTGTCACCACCCACTTTGGTCAAAGTGGTGAGAATTTTCCTTGGGCATGCCGGATTCTACAGGCGATTCATAAAAGATTTCTCTAAAATTGCTAATCCTTTATGTAAACTCCTTGAAAAGGATCGTCCCTTTGTGTTCTATGATGATTGCAGGTTGGCATTTGAGGAGCTAAAAAAGAGAGTGGTGAATGCACCAATCATCATTGCACCTGACTGGGAGTAACTATTCGAGCACATGTGTGACGCGAGTGACTATGCTATAGGAGCAGTCCTGGGACAGCGAAAGGACTAGCCGATGTACCCAATCAACTATGCAAGCAGAATGCTAAGAGGTGCACAGCTGAATTACACCGTGACGGAAAAGGAGATGTTGACTATAGTATTTGCATTCGACAAATTCAGGTCGTACTTGATTGGTTCAAAAGTTATTGTTTATGATGACTATGCAGCAATTATGTACTTGATAGCAAAGAAGGAGTCAAATCCACGCTTGATCCGCTGGGTTCTTTTGCTACAAGAATTTGATATGGAGATTTGTGACAGAAAAGTGACTGATAACCAAGTGGAAGACCACCTCTCAAGGTTGGAGGGAGCTGAAAAGAAGGTAGAGGTTGAAGATATAACGGAAACATTCCCGGATGAACAATTACTAGCGTTAACAATGGAGGAGACGCCATGATATGCTGATATTGCTAATTATTTGGCAAGTGGTATTGTACCTTATGAACTTTCTTCAATTCAAAAGAAAGATTTCTTTTGTAATTGTCGGTTCTATTATTGGGATGAACCTTTACTGTTTAAAATATGTGTAGATAACATGATCCGGAGGTGTATCCCCGAGAAAGATCAACCTTCTATTTTGCAGGCTTGCCATGCTTCACCATATGGTGGGCACTTTGGAGGAATTCGGACAGCAGCGAAGATGTTGGAGTGAGGTTTGTACTGGCCAACTCTGTTCAAGGATGCCCATGCTTAGGTGAAAAGTTGTGATGAGTGCCAAAGTGCAGGCCACATATCTCGACGTCACGAGATGCCGATGACTACAATTCAGGAGGTGGAGGTATTTGACATGTGGGGGATTGACTTCATGGGGCCATTTTTCAGCTCGTACGGTAACAAATACATATTAGTAGCAATTGACTATGTCTCCAAATGGGTTGAAGATGTGTCTCTCCCAACAAATAATACCAAATGGGTGATAGGATTTCTAAACAAAAATATTTTCACACGCTTTGGCACCCCGAGAGATATAATAAGTGATGGTGGAACCCATTTTTGCAATAGGGCATTCGCAACGCTGTTAGAAAAGTATGGAGTTCGCCATAAGGTTACCAAAACTTACCACCCACAGTCGAGCAGGAAAGTTGAAGTGTTCAACAGGGAAATCAAAAGTGTTCTGACCAAGACAGTGAATGCGACAAGGACTGATTGGGCAAAGAAGCTGGATGATGCATTATGCGCATACCGCAAAACGTTTAAAACTCCAATTGGTATGTCACCATACAAACTGGTGTTTGTAAAATCATGCCATCTTCTGGTAGAGATTGAGCATAAAGCCCTTTGGGCACCATGATAGTTGAATTTGGATATGGAGACCGCAGGAACCAGTAGAGTCACTGAGTTACATAAACTCGAGGAATTCAAGTTCCATTCATTTGAGAATGCAAGATTGTACAAAGAAAGGATGAAAATGATGCATGATAAGCACATTCTAGATCGGAACTTCAAACCCGGAGATCTAGTGTTGTTACACAACTCGAGATTAAGATTGTTTCCGGGTAAGATGAAGTCCAGATGGTCAGGACCATTTAGAGTTGTGCAAGTGTTCTCAAGTGGAGCTGTAGAAATTGAATCCAAAGATGGAACAAATAAGTTTAAAGTGAATGAGCAAAGGTTGAAACATTACCTTGGAATGGTCGAAGAAAAGGGGGATAGAATGGTGATATCTTTGGAAGAGCCCCAATACGTGAGCGAAGAGTAATAATGAAAGCATCCATCGTGCCGTGACGTTAAATCAGGCGCTTCCTGGGAGGGAACCCATGGTTTGTTGTAAATCATCGTGTCGCGACGTTAAATTAGGCGCTTTTTGGGAGGCAACTCATTATTTTTCTTTGTTCTTATTTTTGGTAATTGATTTTGAACGGTGACAGTACTGACTGATCTACTAATGTGCAGGGACGAAATTATGTACATCAGAAGGACTCGGGGTGACAAAATTAACCCGGATAAAGGTAAAAGTGCGAAAAAGAAAAAAAAATTTATCTAGAGGTCGACGTCTGTGGTAGAGGATTGAACCGCGGATCTTGCACTCCACACTGTCTCACAATCCGCGGCTGCGGATTTTGAGAGACTCTATGCCCCACGTGCGCGGCCGCAGATTGACCGTGAATCAACCGCGCACGGGGCGCCGTTTAGGTTTAAAAAAAATTCTTTCTTTTCTATAACTAACCGCCCACCCCCTTTTCCCCCTTAACAAAATCTAAAAACCTCCCACCCTTCCCCAAAAGTAAAAGACACACACGCCCCTTCCCCTTCTTCTCCCCCAATTTCTCAAAGCAACAAAAATCTTCTTTTCTTCTTTCCTCTTCTCTACTCAATCACTCCCCAATCTCTAGTCCTCACAACATCTTCAGGTATGTACCATGGCTTCTATTTTCTTTTTTAGTTTTTATTTTCCAATTTTTTCCTTTCTTTTCCTTCTTTAATTGTAGGGTAGTAGAGGTTATGGTTACTCTTGTCTTTGTTTTGGATTGTTAGTATATATGTTGGCATGTGAGGATAGTAAATTTGGTTGGGTTGGAGAGGACATTGTTAATTTTGTGGTAGAATAAAAGTTTAATTGGGTCTATGGGTACATTGGGGGTGGGGGGGATGTGCACATTAAGTATTTTTTGAATTGCCACAGTGAGTGTTGAATGTAAATTGTGACCAATTGTGCGAGTGAAGTCTGAGTAACCGCCATTGGTTCACATAGCCCGCCGATTACTGATAGTGGTGTTTGTTGTGTAGGTACCATGATACCTTCAAAGAAGAGACGAAATACTGGTGCATCGTCAAGTGGTCATGGTGGCTTGTCCGGGGCACGGGCACCAGTAGTGCACCTCAGTTTGATCATACCAGGTTTGTCTCCAGATCTGCCCAAAAACATTTCAGTCTGAAGGCTACTAAAAAGCCTATACTGGAACGGGGTATTGAGAGGGGGTTCCTCTAGGTTGAGTGACCTAATATGTATAAGGAGTTGGTCCGGTGCAGGCTAGATATTTTATTCGAAGAGCCAGAGGAGGGCAACCTGATGATTTTCCGAGAGTTCTACACCAACTACTCCGAACATGAGGACCACATCTGCACTATGCGACAGAAGAGGGTGTATGCCTCGATAGAATCCATTAGAAGGGTGTATTGATTGCCTTTATTTGATATGGTGGAGGACTACTATGATACTTATAGGCGAGAACCAACCACATGAAACGTGTTTTTTTAGAACAATCTGTGTACCAGACAGAGAGGTAGTGTGGGTTGTGCTGGGAAAGAAGTTGCACTCTGACTCACTCACCTTTGAAGGAAAGTGTTGGTTGTATATCATCAATAGTCGCATGCTGCCGTCTTACAACATCGCTGCGGTAAATGGTCCCAGAGCTTCTTTGATCTGGTGCTTCATGAATGGCCACAATTTTGATGTGGCCAAGGTTATTTAGTCTGAGATGTTCATCTGTTCACCAGTGAAGAGGTATGGGTTCTTCTTCCCCTCTCTGGTCACTAGATTATGCCGGGAATCAAGGGTGCCAGAGAACAACAATGCGTCCAGGCAAACAAAGTGACCATTGGGAAGGATCCGGTGGTACCTGGTGTAGCTCATAGTGATGATTTTGATGCGTCGGAGGAAGGCGATGAAGGGAAGGATGAGGTTGGGCCTGCCTCACCCTTACATGAACATGTTGCATAGGCTGAAGGAACATCTGAGGTCTGACGGAGTACGCAGATGACAGCCTTAGAATAGGACATGGCAGGGATGCACACCTCTGTCACAGAATTGGGGACTCGAGTTGATGCCTTGGCCACCCAAAATGCAAAATCGGAGAAGAAAATCATAGGTTGGCTGCGTGCGCTGGGGAGGGCGTGCCATCTCAACCCCGACACTGTCTCCGATCAATACTGATATACCAGGGAAATTCCTTTACCTCACATTTCTTTATTTTGTATGACATGGGAACATGTCATCATTTTAAGTGTGGGGTGGGGGATACTTTGTTTGTATGTTGTATGTAGAGTAGTGTAGTATCGTAGTTAATATAAATTATTTTAACTTCTCCCGATGATGGAAACCATTCGACGGGTTTCTTGAGGGACTAAAGTCGAAGAAAAAAAACAAAAAGATTTTCTTTTGTAGTGTGTATCAATTCCCCCCTTGATTTTTTTTGAGCCACGGTTTTTTTCCAAGGGTTTCATTTGAACCGGGTATAGTTAGTTTGTTATTTTTTAGTTAGGAACTTGTGGGCTATGGGAGGAAATAGAAATAGGATCTTTTAACGTCATAATGCCTTGAATATAGAGGGGACTTGAGTGTGACGCTTAGACTCATTTGTTGACTCTTGTAAGAATGCCTTAAACTGTATGTTCTTAATTTAGCTTAAGTACCCTGATTAGAGTGTTTGATGATCCAATCTGGAGTGAGTCATGTGACATGTGTGTGTGAGGCTTGTTGTATTCTGTGCACGACATTTGATGCCTAAAACTTCCCCCGTTTGCAAAGTGAAATAGTAGTCTTATTTAGTCTTGGAAGTGATATAAGTGCTTATTTGTTGATCCATATATATATTCCACATACCTAATTGTTATGTATCATAGTTAACCTCGTTGAGCTTGTAATCTTGTTTCTTTGGCAATCATATTACAAGCCTTACCCCTTGTTTGAATTGATCGTCTATTTGAACCATGTACCTATCGTAAGCACTTGAGTTGCTATGAATTTATAACGGATAAAGTGTGGGGTAGTTGGTGGAGCTTTTGAGTAGAACTAGGGAAATAAGGAGAAAGGTGCACCTTGTGGAAAAAGCCACTGAAAAAAAAAAGAGAGAGAGAAGAAAAATGTTAATAGTGTATTATGTTGGATAACAATATCTCTTTGGTGGCTTTTAAGGTGATTATGCTTAAAGAAGTATGGGGTGATATACGTGGTGTTGAAGGTGGAATGTTGATTTAACTTAAGTGTGGACTTGATTGTAAAATATATGTATTAAAGTACTTAGGGAGGTGTAGTCACTATTATATCCAAATATATCCTACCAGATCCGTAGCCTACATTACAGCCAAATAAAGTCCTACTTGATCCTGGACTGAATGAGCTCAATTAGAGTCGTACACTACGGGCAAGCCTATGGAGCATTTTTTGTGGCACAAGAATATCATTTTTTAGGGTGAGTGAATTCTGTTTATTTTGAAGTTCCTCAGTGTGCGTGAATTTGATTGATTGTGGAATAAATCTCTTTTGTTGTGATAAGGAACTTGATTCATAAAGGAGAGGTAAGTCTTGACCTCTGAGTTAGAGTAAGTAATCCAGTTAAGAATATTGCGTGGCTCGTGGGAGTCAACTCTTGAGGTGAAGATGTTACACTAATGTGTTCAATCTATGTGAAATATTCTTAGTGTGACGAGTTAGGGAAGTCTCTTAGTGAAGTTAGGCCTCTATAGAGTGTGGTTTGTTTTATCGGGGACGAGCAATGGTTTAAGTGTGGGGTGTTGATACTAGGCTATATTTATGTAATTTCGATACTATTACGCTCTAATTTAGCCGCACTTTATTGATATTTGAATGATAAAAGATAACAAAATGCTCTAATTAAGAATTTTATGCTTTGCATGAGCAACTCCGAGTTATGAGGAAGCTAAAGAGTGTTTTGGAGTCAATATGGAGTATGGAACGCCAATCAGAGGTTAGAAAGATTGAAAGAAGAAAGATAAGCAAGCGGCAGAAGTTCCCCCAGGTGCACGGTCACAGATTGATCATGCACTGGCCGCGCCCGCAAAGCAGGAGACTAGGTAAAATTCGTGGCCAATCCGCGGTTGCGGATGAGCTTACGAAGCAAAAAGAGGCAACGCAAATTGTGTAATTTCAAAGGCGACTAACCTAGCCCTATATGAAACCTAATTCGCCCAAAAGAGAAAAATACCTGCTTTTAGAAGATTTTTTGAGGCAAGAACACGAGAAGAAGACAGAGAATTTTCCTACGAGTTTTCATCTTCTTCTTCTTAATTCCATTGTTGGTTATGACTTTTTATAGTGTAATCTTGTCTACTAGTATGAGTAGCTAAACCCGTCATCTAGGGTTGATGAAACCAATTGTTGGATGAAGTCTTGATTATGTTTGGATATAATTGAGTTGTTTTTACTCTATGATTGTTCAACTATGTGTTGTCTTGTGATTAATGAAAAGAGCCCTTGATTAATCGTGTCTAGTTTTCTTGTGTTGATTGAGAAAGAACACTTGGTTAGATTGTTTTTGAACAACACCACTTTCAGGTAAGTTAAGAGATTAATTACTTGAAAAATTAAAAGCGGGATTAGAAATAACGAAGCTTTTGTGGGATAATTGTGAGTTGTGTAAATTCTTAACTAGATTAGTTCGAGAGAATGTGTCTAGTAAATTATTGTAATTGATCGAGAGATAATTACGGTATCCCAGAACTCACCATCCTTATAGAGTGTTACAGAGAGATTATAGCTAATGTGTCAGGAATTAATCCGACAATTGGAAAAATCAATAACCCTATAGCCTTTTACCATTGAATTCAACTTCATTCTTGCTTATTGATAGTTTATATTTCATTTTTCCTTAGTTAAATAAATTTACTCAGTATGAATTAAAATCTTGCATCCGGAAATTGTCTGAGCTTATCATTGGCGTTACCAAAAGTTGTAGTGAATAGGTTAGTTCCCTGTGGAATTCGACTCCGGACTTGAACCAGATTATATTTGCAGCGACTGCTTAGTCCTTTTTATAAGGGATAGTTGTGCGTGATCAATCGCCGATTCGTGGTTTTGATGTTATTCGTAGCGTTTCGACCATTTCCCTTTGATTTAAAGTTATTGGTTTCTGGTGTCACTGGTGTGCATCGCGCTGAAGGGATCGATATCGAATAGTGTTGGGTAGACCTTGGAAGAATTTGTTTTTCGAGATTGTGATTGAAGGTTCGCGATCATGGTTAGTGATCTGGTTGTGCTGCATGTTCACATGGTGATGGTCGTGAACACGAATGCGTAGCGGGGGATGGTCTGGGGTTGAGCTTCGCGATCGTGTGTGAGTATTCGCAATCGCGTACTTGAGTTCTCGGGGTTGTATTTTGGCTTTTGCATTCATGGGACTCAACTCGCATTCCCGTAGGTCTGGGTTGCTATTGTTCGTGATCGCGTGAGGTCTCTCACGAATGCGAAGGACAAAATATAGCCCCCAGAACTCACAAGTGCGCGATTGCAAACACTCACATGTGATCGTGAAGCTCAAGCTTCCACCCCTGCATGCCCCCGCTACACATATCACGACCCTCACCACGCAAACGTGAAGCACAACCAGCTTAAAAACCGCGATCGCGGACCCCCAACCACGATCGTGAAGAACAAATTCTTCCTAGCTCCACCCAAAACTCAGCGATCATGATTCCTTCACCTTGATCACGATGCATACTGCTGACACTAGAAATTAGCTACTTCAAATCAAAGGAAAATAGTCTAAAACCATCCCTAAATACACCCGAGTCTGTCTGGACCTTGTCCAATCATACCAAAAAGTTACCATACTTATCCAAAGTTATCCAAAGGCTCGAAACGCCACAAATAAGATCAAAATAATGAATCGGCAATCGAAATCATCCTTTAAACTTTCAAACCTTCAAACTTCGCCGAACGAGTCAGAATCATACTTAGACATTCCGGATCATGACTAAATTCACAGATAAGTTTCAATCAACAAAGTGGACCTATCCAAAATCCCGAACACTAACCGGAGTCTGATAACACTAAAGTCCACTCCAAGTCAAACTTAGTAAATTCAAAAAGCTTCAAAATGAAAACTTTCGATAATAAGCGTTGAATCTCTCCCAGACCAACCAATACTCAACTCGGACGTACGCCTAAGTTCAAAATCATCTTATAAACCTGTAAGAACCTTCAAACCTTGGTTCTAAGGTCATTTACTTAGAAGTAAAACATTGGTCAATTCTTCCAGCTTAAAGCTTCCGAATTGAGAATTATTTCTCCAAATCAACTCCAAACTTCTCAAAACTCAAAACCTACTGCACATGTAAGTCATAATACATAAAGTGAAGTTACTCAAGGTCTCAGAACGCCGAGCATCATGCTAAAGCTCAAAACGACTACTCGGGCCATAATATTCTCCCCCATTAAACATACGTTCGTCTTCAAACGTGCCAATGACCGTTGTCGTGCCCCTTTTCTCGCGAAGTCGGATTTCGACATGTGACAACTCTATTAAGGAGGTATTAAAAGAGGGGAGTCGCCACCTAACAATATTTAAGGTATTTTAGGGCACCTATTATGCAAATTACTCTGTGTTAACTGGTCACGCCATCAAATATCGGTTAAGGGCTCAAGTTACCTCAAAGAGAAGGTGTTAGGCACTCTTCGAGGTCCACAACTGTGAGTCCTGGCCGAACTTAAATTATATGGATTAGTCTATGTGATCAAGTAAGAAAAGAGAGTACAAAATTTTAGAATTTTATTACAAGGAGATCTTGAATATAGAGGTACAACTATTTTACTTCTACTAGGAAGAAAGAAATGGGGGGGGGGGGTCCTAAGTTTTTTTAGCCAAAGGATCACCCCGTGCAACATAAATAATATTTCGTAATTCCCTTGGGATAGGGTGTTACTCATATTCAACGGGCACAGACTATCATCTCATGCTACCAGATTACTATGTTAAATTTGTTTACCTAAGAGCGTTCTAATTCAATTCTAAGTTGTGCACTACCCGTCTCATACCTATGGTCCAGGAGGTTTTGGATCTCTATTTGGATGGTTCTAGACCTTTATCTAGGCTGATCAAAATGAAAAACTAGGCGACAAGCAAAACATGTAAAAACTTCACATAAAAGCAGTTAAGAGCTCACATTGACCTCTCCAATTAAATAGCAAATGCACGCAAACACATATGCCAATTAGGAGGTTGTAGAATCCATAATCTTAAACCTATAGACATGTTTTCTAGGCGATTTTTGAGTCAAAGTATGCGGGCGGTTTCAAATGCAGGACATTTCTCGTAGACGGAATTATTCAGGTACTACAAGCTAACTATTGCAAGTTTTAAGTTGCTAATCATGTATGTGTAATGCCTAAGTGATCTGCGCAGTTGAGTATAACAAAATTTGTTGGGAAAAGTCTCAGAGTTATTCATACGATGCACGTGAAGCAGTATTTGAATGGTTTAGTATTAACCAATTATAACGAGCAATTATTTCCTATAGGTAGGATGTTTAATGAATAGCACTTTAGAAATTATTTTATCGTCATATCTTAATCTTATAGGCATAATTTCTAGGTGAGCAGCGCCAAGTAGAATAATTGCAATCCTATAGGCATGATTTCTATTAGGCGATGAGAATTGACAGAAATATCAATGAAAAACTAATTTCTATAGGCAGGTTCTCTAATAACACATAATAGTAAATATAATTGCATCATTTAGGGTTTGCGAGCAGACAGTATGTGTGTATGTGTGTGCTTTCTCTAATGTTATAATTTTCACAATATACATAGTAATTGAACAACACATTTAGCAAATAAATTACCAAGTCCTATAGGCATGTTATCTACCCATTTTGCATGCAAATATTAAATTCTACCCATTTCCTCTTTTACTAATAACCCAATGATTTATACAAAAGTTATTACAGGCCCAATAATGAGTAAAATGACAAATGTTACCCAACAGTGACAATAGGCCCACAGTAGGCTCAACATGAAACACCCAGCATTGTCTAGGCCTTCAATAACTCTCACACATCATACCCAGACATCTAATATGGATCCACACAACCCCAGAATCCATAAAGGAGCCCAAAGTCAATTTATTTGACCACAATGCCAAGTTTTGCACAAATGCAGCAGATAACATGATAGAGAGGAGTAGTTTGAGATTTAGGGAGTGACTAAGGACCAAGTCCTAGTGTTTCAGAGTTCACAAAGGTCTCAATTGGACCCCAAGTAATGCTCACACTAGGGAGGTCAATGATGGAACCTAGGTATCCTTGGCTTTCAGCCGGCTAAGAATGAGAATTCATGAGAGCCTATGTGATAAGTGAAGGATAGTAAACCAAGGTTGAGAGACAAAGCTGAGGGGATACAAACATAGTCAAGTTTAGCACATAGAGAAAATTATCAAACACGCCTTAGGGCTTTAGAACAGACTTAGCAAAGATTCAGAAGAACAAGTTCAACACCTAGTGCATAAGTAGTCACATATTAGTAGAATAGGTTTGCAGGATTGGTGGAAGTAGCATACACCGACTCATAATAAATGAAAAGGTTCAAATTATGCTAAGTATAGGTCCTAGTGTTACAAGGGAGAATCATATTAATTAGCAGCAGAATTTAGACATGATGAGAACAGATCATTGCAAATACTAGGAAGTCAAGGAAGTCAAAACATGCTAGAGGCATACTGATAGAGAACACGATCAAACATGCTATATAGGCAGGATATCATCACAACAATTCAGAATAGGATAGGAAACAAACTTGTGCCATGTAGTGAGTGTGCACATTCATGCTTTTGAAAACCATCGACTAGTCGACTAAAAGGGATACAAATTATGCAAGTAAAGCATGTTCAAGTAACAGGATTGATAGCAAAATTAAACAACAAAGAGATGCTAAAATTCAAAGGTCCTAAACAGCAGTAAGTTGCAACACATAGGCTAGTTGAACTTGAAAGGAATCTAATTTACTCTGCTCAGGTTTAGGCATGCTTTGAACTATAAACAATATGAAGTTAAAAGTTAAGGAGAGTTAAAATTGAAGTAGAACAAACAGAATTGCACACAAAAACAACCCATAAAACTCATTCAACTAACGAACTTCAGAAGTGAAGACTTATGCAAAACACAGATACATAGGGACGAAATTACAAAGGTCCAGTAACTCAGCACTTTACGAAGAACAGTAAGGAAAAAACTTCCACAAAAACCTAGAATCCCAATGCATCAAAGTTCCCAAGAGCTTCGATGAACTCAGGGCAATGCTCGCACCAAGAACAGGTTGAGTAACAAGGTGTTAATGTCCTTGACTTTCAGTCAGCCAATACAAAATACAGAACAAGAGAGTAGCAAAAACCCCAATTTTAGTAAAGAAAATTGATCAAAGTCCCTCTTAAAAGGGAATGGGTATGGGTTTATATAATGACAGAAATTGAACCAGTAAAAAAGGAAAACTGTGAAATCAAACACAAATAAGAAAGTAATAATATACAAAATCAATAAAAAATAGGATAAAAAAGAAATAGGTAAACCCTAGTTGACAGAAATCAAAAATTGGCCGAAAACCTTGGCTAATAGGATCCATATAGCCATGGTCGTGATGTACATGGACTAAATAGTGTCCAGATTCAAGAAGTTGAAGGGGAATGGCCGGATTCAGTGAGGTAGTACTTGTCATGTTTAGGCAAGTACTAGGTGATACCATATATTTGTAGAGAATGACGAGATAACACACAAAAGGCAAGAAGATCATGAAAAGAATCCATATTTGAGAGGGATTTGGAGAGTTTTAGGAAGGTAGCTAAGGTTTTGCGGAGAGGAGAGGAGAGTATACAGGGGCGTCTCAGGGGTAATGGGGGTTAGGGTTTTGGGGTTGGATAATTAAGGGGGAGGATTGATTGTGGTCGTTGATCTCTTAAGATCAACGACTAGGATTAAAAAGGGGCTGGGGCGGGTCGTTTGAAACGGGTCGCGACCAGGTTTATTAAATGGGTGTTTGGTTTGGGCTTCTGATGAGTGAAGTGGAGTGGGCCAAAGATTTGGGCATAATTTGGTCTAGAAATAGCCTTGTATTGGGCAATAAAATAAATATGCGAAATTATTTTTAAAATAATTCATAAAGAGATTAATAAATAATAAAAATATCATTTATGCAGTAAAATAATTTACAATGCTAGCTTGACATTAAAAAAATATAAAAAATTCTTTTTAGCACAAATAATACAATAAAATATAATTATGTATAGAATATAGGCTATTCGTTGCAAAATTATGTAAATAGCTTAAAAATATAAATATATTATATAAAATAAAGTATAATATTATGAAGCATGTATATGGATGTAGAATAATAATCTGGATGATTGAGTCATTAAAAAAATTATTTAAAGGATAATTTATAAATATTGAATGATTTAAATGCAAGAAAAATTGATTTTGAAGTTTTAAAATTATAAAAAATTATGGGAAAATGTTTGCATAAGTATTGTAAATTAAATAATAACGTAAAATGATATTTTGAAAGTATGTATATTATTTGAAAAATATATGAGGCAAAAATTGGGTATCAACAACCGTTCTAAAGTTTCCAAAATCACTTTATAATTCCTTATGCGCCTACCCGTGCCGGCATAATCCATACAAGCACATTAGCTCAACTCATTTTGAAGATCCTTCCTACTACCTTAGCCCATAAGACTTAGAACCAAATTCGAACATTTGGAATTTTCTGTAAGGTCCGATTAGGGCATACATACACTGTATCAGTCTCCATAAGCTTAACCAAAAAATACATATACACATAAGTCGTAACCATACGATGTACCCTTTTTTGCATATGCTCATTGTAATATTACCCAACCATAATAGCTGCAACTTTCCAAACCCAATACCGGTAATATACCTCATGACACAAAAATCCTATTCCAAACCTCGCAATACTACAATGATGAAAGATATGTGTAGAAACCCATAACCACCCGGCAAACCACCAAATCATGGAGCTCTTCCTCTTGACAAGAACCCTTGTCGTATTCGAAACTGATTACCGACATTCTTCCTCCAAACATACATTATACAAAACCTGATTATACTAATTCCAGGTCCCAAAACCTCATCTTGCACAGTACAAATTGCGTGGTTGAAAAAACGTATCAAACACCATCTAAAGTCCCATATGACACCATTTATGCGTCAACGAGCCATAACTCGAATATGACCAATAAAGAAAAGACGCCTAAGCACAGAACTATCCAGCCCGCATAACAAATAAAATAACCAAAAATATGCAATGAACATGTCCCACGAAGGAGCAACACATATAAAATATGTTTAAGGAATTGTACCCAACATCTCACCGTTGCGGCGAGCAACCCAATAAACTCATATAATCCACATGGGAATACCCATCGAGCCAAAATCGCTCACACTCACTAGACACACCTACATAAACAACAAGCATGCCAAGTGCATACACATAACCTTGGGGAGACGGATAGCATAATGCGCTACAAAAGAGTCCAAGTACAACTAAGGTTCAATAAACACCCAGCATCTCAAGAGCCAACTCACTCATATAATATCACAAGTATACACAGGACCATAACGCGCGTCTAAATAATCAAGTTTCCTCACAACCCACATAGCATAAAAGTAACATATAAACAGATGATGACTGGAATAACATCTACCACGCCCGAAGACTCATCCATAGACATATGTTGTGCTGAATAAGCATATCCGATATGGTGTAGAATGTACATGCACATTAGGCCTACCAATGAACCTATAAATCGATTTCGCACACCCCAAAATAGGTAAATATCCTTCCAAAGATCCACAATGTCCCTACCCTTGAAGCATATAATCAACTGACAAGTCCTGAACAAACTCCCAAAGTTTTCAACCAGAGGAATAGTTTCCCTCCTAGAAATAAACTCTTCAATCTGCGATAGTACCTGAATCCTCATACCCGATCTCAATCTCTCCCACTTAAATGACTGACATATATCACCTATACAATCATCCCATGGGAGGTACTCCCACAACGTTCCACATCAAGTAACAAAACATGTACATCCATGGCTACCAACCATGCTATTTTTGTAGAGCTAACCAAGAATCCACAATCAATACACAGTGCATCTTCCACAGAAAACACCATCTTTAGGCAAAATTAAAGTAGCGTCACTATACTCTAAACACCTAAAAACTCCCCCGCTCCTTCGGGCTCGTGACATCCCCGTCAAAACTGAACTATAACTCTGACCCTTCAATATCAATCCACACAGCTCGCTGCACCTATCTTGCTATTACGTGAGCGTATAAGAATTTCATCATAACTCTTGAAACACCAGTATAATGAGCACTTTATCGGTTAGAAACCCATTTCCCTTAACTCAATGTAGAAGAAAAATCACAACACGCAACCGACTAGGAACACAAATCTCAAGTGGTGGACGAAATTTTCATAACTCTTCGTGACCTGTTTGCACATAATCAAACCATTAAAATTGAGTCTCCTAAATCAATCTAGTTACACAGACTGCCAAACCCACAAGTATATCCACAAAACACTTGTATAGCCTTATCACAATGAAGGTACCAATCATTTCTCTTACCATACTAATCCAAGCCACTGCTAAATTGACCCCACTTCTTCATATTTACTCTAGGCTTGCCTTCAAATAATAACTCTCTTTTCCAACACACAATGGACCTCAATCAACACTCATCTCGAGTGACCCCAAATCACAATACCACATCGTCTCAATACCCATAAGTCATTTTATACCCTCTCATGCACTCAATAATACCTCCAACTGCTACACCCATTTTGATGAGACCTTCTGCGAATTCAAAGTTGTCACGCCCCAAAAAAATTGAGGGATAAGACCGGCGCCCAACCGGATGATCCCGGTCAAGCGGACCTGGATTGTGTTTTCTGCCTAACGCGCTACCCCCTGTTTACAATATACATTATTCCACATAAATTAGAAATTTAGAGTTTAAGCATGAATCCACTACTTGAGTTCATTTTATCCTTTATCATTTCCACATTTGATAATCACAAAATATACAATAATTCCAGTTCGGACCACGATTACTAGTAAACACATTTACTGCCTAAAATATATATATGTACACCCACATTATGTCTACGGAGCCTCTAAGAGTGCTAAGGTTTTACACAATACTCGCCGAAACCAAGACCCCGACCATACCTTAAAAAGACATCAAATATACAAAATGAGATGATATAGACTACACACGGCCCCGAGAGGAAATGGGGCTCACCGGAACTACTAAAGAGATGAAGAGGAGGCACCACTAATGGCGAACCGAGCTACCTGCTATAGAACCACTTACATCCATATATAAGATGTAGCGCCCCAGGCAAAAGGTACGTTAGTACCATTGAATAGTACTAGTATGTATAAACAAACTTTACTCTATGTAAAATCAAGCAATACACATATATGAGGCAGTTAAAGAAACCCAACAAATATTGCACAGATATACAGAGAATCACAAATGGGGTTTCTATAGTTTCTTATTTCAATTGTCTTCCTGTAGCGGCGCGCAACTTGACCCCTCCTTACAATCATATTCCACCCTTATTTCTTCTGTTGCGGCGTGCAACCCGATCCTATCTCATCACATTACACCCTTATTACATCTGTTGCGGTGTGCAACCCGATCCCACCTTACAATTCTATTGCGGCGTGCAATCTGATCCCACCTTACATTTCTGTTGTCGCGTACAACCTGATCCCACCTTACATTTCTGTTGTGGCGTGCAACCCGATCCCAACTTACCATCACATTTCACAGCAACAACCACCAATAATAAAATCACAAGGATCTTCATCATGAAGAACATAAGTTCATATCAAACAATAATTATGTGAAATCAAGGCACAATGGTCCTTACCAATCAGTAATTCATATATGGCGTTGCCACAATCATTTAACTCGATAAAATCAGACCATATTTACTTTCATCCTTTAGCACTTTGATACGTCAACAATGTAATTAATAGCAACATCAACCAACAATTCAATCACAAAGATTCTCATCGTCAAGGATATTCATTCGTAACAACCAAGTAACCATATGAAATCAAGGCCATAGAAATCTTTATCAAACAGTAGTCACATATGGTATGCCATCAACACATAGCTCAATTAGTTTACCCCCGTTTCCTTTCCATTATTTACTACACAACTTTTAGCACTTAGATATATTCAACACTTTGTTTCATTATCATTTCTTTCATTTTACAGCACATCCTCTCATACCGATGTATTCAACATTTAACGAGATTTTCTCATGATATAATAAACACAAAGAATCACCTTTTCGCAAGATTATATAACATGGTAATCGACTAATAAACTGAAAGAGCGAAGTCTTACACCTCGACACAGTAGGGAAATCGATTCACATATATTCAAGCAAAAATTTCATACCGAGTGCTTGGACACAAACAAGATGACTCTACAAGGATTAAAGTTATCCATACATACCTTGATTTGGGATTTTTTCCTTAATTTCTACCACAATTCACCGAACCTTCTAGCACCTTCAATCTAGTTCACAATGTGGCATAATTGAAGTTAGAATTAGGAATAACGATCTTGTCTTGAACTCACTTGAGCATTCTATCAAACACTAGGTGCTTTAGATTAAATGGCCTTTTTTAGTGAAAGATTACTCTAACCCAATTCCTTTTACTAGATTATGACTAGTTGGTTACATGCATGCAAGACTCCCACCCTCATCTTCATGAACTCACCTAAACATGTTTCATTTTAATAAAACCTAGAAATTAAGGTTGATAGGGTAGAATCTTACCTCTTATGGTGAAGAAAATGGTTCCCTACTTTATTAGTTCCAAGCTTGAATGATGAAGGAGGATCACTTTTGATGAAGTTAGGACTTTCTCTCTCTAGAACTCTCTCTTCCCTCTCTCTATTTTATTCAGAAAATCTTTAAAATGGAAGGGGGTAAGTGTTTAATGAACTGGGGGTCGGGTATAAAATTAGAAATTTAACAGTCCTAAAGCAGAAATGCGGTCAGGAATGCGATACGGTCAAAATAGAAGGTCCGCATTTCTGTCGCATAATTCGCCCTCAAATGGGCCAAAAAGAAAAGTAGACTGCCCAAGTATGCGACCACTATGCGGTCTGCATACCTGTTAAATGGGATCGCATAGTGCGTCACATAAGTCCCTCCGTAAAAGTCAAGGTGCAATAATGCGACAACTATGCGACCCGCATTCGTGAAATGCGATCGCATTCTAGGCAGCATAGTTGTCCTCAAAATTGACAACAAACTGTCCAGGTATGCGACCACTATGCAGTCCGCATACCTAATCTGCGATCGCATAGCGGACCACAGACCTGCGCCCAAATCTGGAAAATTATATCTTTTAAGTTCTGGGGTACTTTTTACTCAAAAAGGATATGTTTTAAGAATTTTTACAGTTATAACAACACAGGGACCTATTTGGGCATTATTTTTAGCCATAAAATTTCTTGGGTCTTTACATTCTCCCCCATTTAAAATCATTCGTACTCGAATGAGGATCGGGGAATCATTCATCCTTGCATTGGAGTGCAATTCATATTTTTGATGTTGTTTGATGTGACTTTAGGCTTCGACTAAGTTCGTATCATATTTTAGGACCTGTTGGTATGTTCGGACGGGGTCCCGAGGGCATCGGGGGTGATTCAGACGAAGTTTGGCTTCATTTTAGCCTTATAGAATTGATGATCTGGTGTTTGGTGCAGTCTTCACCACGTTCGCGTAGCGGGAAGGAGGTTTTATTCTTCGCGTTTGCAAAGAAGGCCATGCGTTCACGAAAGTGTAGTGGGTCTGTTCATCGCGATTGCGAGAGGAGTTTCGTATTTGCATAGAAGGATGAGGTTAGCTTGGGCACCAGGCATTTATTGTGCATGTTCGCAAGGGAGTGGTCGCTTTCGCATAGACATTGGGTCAGAGGTCACCATGTTCGCGACATGTATATCGCGTACGCATAAGAGGATTCTTCAGATGGAATATTTTGTGCTTCGCGAACGCGAGGCGTTTTCCACGTTCGCTAAGGAGGAGCACCTAGGCAGATTTAAAAAACCTAAATCGTGGGTTAGAGTATTAATTTCATATTTGACTTGTAAAGCTCGGCTGGGGTGATATTTGTGAGGGGTTTCACTATAATTCAAGAGGTAAGTAACTTTTGATCACTTTTATCCATTAATACTGAATACCCATTGATTTTTCCTACCTACATTATGTGTTTTTAATGTGAAATTTGGGAGATTTTGGACTAGGTATTGGAAAGTAAGATTTGGGGATTTGAGGGTCGATTTGTAGTTGTAATTGAATGATTTTGGTATGGTTGGACTTATTATTGAATGGGTGTTCGGATTTTGTGAATTTTGTCGGGCTCCAAAGTGTGAGCTCGGGGTTGAATTTTTGGGTTGACTTTTTGAATTTGCTTAAAGAACTTAGCTTTATCATATGGGATTGATTCGTATAGCATGTATTGTGACTAGATTCGAGTTGTTTGGAGTTCGATTCGCGAGGCAAGGGTTTGTTGGAGCATTGAGTTGAACACTTTGAGGTAAGTAACACTTCTAAACTTGGAACTAAGGATATGAATCCCTGAAAAATATGTTATGTGGTTATTTTAAGGTGATGCACATGCTAGGTGACGGGCGTGTGGGCGTGTTGTCACGACCCGAAATTCTCATCGTTGGGACCGTGATGGCACCTAATATTTCACTTGATAGGCAAGCCAACATTATAAAAATTTATTCATTTTTCAACAATTTAAAATATATAATGAGAAATGATTGAAACAACTGTAATAATTCAACATAATGTGCGGAAGCTAAAAATAGCTAAAATATCTAATACAACCCTGGACCCGGTGTCACAAGTGCATGAGCTACTAGAATAATACATACAAGGGTCTGAATGAAACACAAATCCTTCTGGAGAAAAATACACAGCTAAATAAAAGGAAATAGGAGTCTAGGAGTTGCGGACGCTGAGCAGTTGTACCTCAAGTGTAACGACCCGGGAGGTCATTTTGAAAGTTATAGCCCCGCTCCCTTGTTTAGTGCTTTCCTCGTGTCATTTTCTGCTTATGTGTGTTGTCAGGAGGTGTTGGTTGTGGTTTCAGAGTGTTTGTGACACTTAGTTCCTAAACGAAAGCTTAAGTCTTAGGGTTTTTGACGATAGTTGGAACTCCCTAAAGACGACTCCGAAATGGAGTTCCATCGGTTCTGTTAGCTCTATTGAGTGATTTTAGACTTAGGGGCGTGTTCGGATTATATTTTGGAGGTGGACTTTTTGATATCAGGATCAAATTCTGATTCCGAAAGTTGGAGTACGTAAGGTTGAATATGACTTATGTATAAAATTTGGGGTCAATCGAACGTGGTCTAATAGGTTTCGGCATCGGTTGTAGATTGGAAGTTTCAAGTTCATTAAGTTTGAATCGGAGAGTGATTCGTGTTTTTAGCGTTCTTTGATGTGATTCGAGGGCTCGACTAAGTTCTTATGGTGTTTTAGGACTGGTTGGTATGTTTGGTTGAGGTCCCGGAGGCCTCTAATGTGTTTCGGATGCTTAACGGAATGAGATTTTGACTTAGGTACTTGCTGAGAATTGCTGGTTTCTGGTGTTTCCCACCTGCAGTTTGCACCGGCAGAGGGGAGAACGTAGGTGAGGACTCGCATGTGCGGAGGCTAGCTCACAGAGATGACCCTGGGCTGGGTAGCTAGTGGTCGCAGGTGCGAAAATGGGACCACAGAAGCAGAGTCGCTCCTGCAGAGGAGTAATCGCAGAGGCGAAGGACGGTCTGGAAGAGGTAATCACATAAGCGGACATGGGTCCGTAGGTGCACACACGCAGGTGCGAACCTAGGATCGTAGAAGCGAACTCTTGAGTTTTTAAGTGGAATCCACACCTATGAGGGGAATTCTGTAGGTGGGGTGACGCAAGTGCTATGGCATGGCCGCAGATGCGGAAGAACTTGGCAGAAAAGAGAAATTCGAGGGTTTGATTCCCATTTCAATTTTGGGACTTTGAAAGCTCAGTGTGAGGCAATTTTTAGAGGTTTCTTCGAGAAGATTGTTCGGGTAAGTGATTCTAACTCGAATTGGGCTATATTTTATTAATGTATTGCTATTATCATCTTCTAATTAGGGATTTGACTTGGAAATTTGGAGGAAAATGGTAGAAACTTCGTAGACTAAAATTTCGAGTTTTGGAAGGCGATTTGAGGTCGGATTCGAGTAATTCTATATGGTTAGACTCGTGAGTGAATGAGTGTTCGTATTTTGTGACTTTTACCTGACTCTGAGACGTGGCCTGGGGAGGCTTTTTGGGACATTTCCTAATTTCTTGTTTTAGTTTAGGTTTCATTGATTAGATTAGTTTCTTATAGATATATTTATAGTATGTAATTGTGTTTGGATAGATTTGGGCCATTCGGAGTCAGATAATCGAGGAAAGGGCATTCTTACAGATTGATTTGAGCGTGGTTCAAGGTAAGTCGCTTGCCTAACCTTGTGTGGCAGAATTCCCCTTAGGATATGGTACTGATGTTGATATGTGAGCTCCGTGTATGCGAGGTGACGAGTGCGTACACGGGCTATTTGTAGCAAAAACTGATTTTTACTGAGTAATTACATGTTTCCACCTTAATTGATTATACTAGCATGCGTAGTTACCATGTTAGCCTAGAATAACACGTCTACGTGTCTTAATTTCTTAACTGAACTCTTTGCAACATGCTTAGGGAATTACTGCTTCTTTTCTCGACTTGTACTTAGTCTAGACGATAGATTCTCTTGTTGTACCTATCATATGTAATTGTCTGCACTGTATATTTACTTTTGGGACTACGGGACGGTATCCCAGGAGATCCCCCTGCACTTTTACTTTTGAGACTACAAGGAGTTACCTCGGGATTTCTCCCGGCACATTTACTTTATAGACTACGAAGCGGTACCTCAGGAGCTCTCCCTGCATATTTACTATTGGGACTACGAGACGGTATCTCGGGAGATTCCCTATTGTTTATTTTCACGTGTTGTTCTGTTATTTCATTGTGTTTTCCTTTGTTGAAATCCAGTCTCTTATTATATTGTTTTATTTTCCTACTTTATTTATTATATACCAGTAGGCCTAACCTAACCTCGTCACTACTCGACCGAGGTTAGGCTTGCACTTACTGGATACCAATTGTGGTGTACTCATGCTACTCTTCTGCACATATTCTGTGTGCAGATTCAGGTGCTCGTCATTAGCCGCAATATCAGTGAGTTGAGATATCTTTGGAGACTTCAAGGTATATCTACCGCGTCCACAGACCTCAGAGTCCCCTTCTATTCTTCCCCGTGTCAAATACTTTATGTATTTTCTTTTATTAGGCTCTGGTGTATAAAGATACTATGTCTTTTCTGTAGCTTGTGGCTCATGATGTTCCGGGTTTTGGGAAAGTTGTGTACATTAGTTTTTTGGTCATTGTACATGTCGAGCGACAATGTTATAGGTTATCCAGTATCTATTGTCGTTAGATGTTATGATTTGCTTCTATTATTGGTATTTTCTGTGAATTGTTAGGCTTACCTAGTCGTAGAGACTAGATGTCGTCATGACATATTTCAGAAGGATGTTTGGGTCGTGACCAGCTGGTATTAGAGCTCTAGGTTCATAGGAGTCATGAGTCACAAGTCGGTTTATTATAGTCTCGCGGATCGGTACGTAGACGTCCGTACTCATCTTCGATAGGCTATGGAACTGTTAGGAAGAATTATACTTCTTTGATTTCCTTGCTGTGAGAAGTTGTTAGGATCAAATTCTAAACTTCTCTATTCTATTCTTTCTCACAGATAGTGAGGACCCGTACCGGATGATCTGACGACCAGGCACCCGTGCTCCCTACTAGAGCTGCTAGAGGCACGTGCTAGGGTAGAGGACGACCACGCATTGCATCCAGAGCACCTTCGTGAGCTTCGACATAGGAGCCCCCAGATGCTCCAGCTGGAGGGCAGGCACCGGAGGTGCCTATTGCTGCACCAGCCCTCCAGGAGACTCTAATCCAGTTCATGAGCATGTTCAGCACCTTAGCTCATCCTGGATTGATTCCATTAGCTCCCGCTAAATCTCAGGTCGGGGGAGGGGCACAGACTTTTGCATCCAGTACTCCTGAGATGAGGGTAAAGGTTGACCATGCCCCAGATTTCATCCCTATGCAACCGGTAGATCTAATTCAATACGAGACCAGGACAGCCGCTTCTGAGGCGGAACAACTCAGACTTGAGAGGTACAAGAAGTACCACCCACCTACCTTCAGCGGATTGGCTACACATGATGCTCAGGGTTTTCTAGAGGAGTGTCATTGTATTCTCCGTACTATGTGCATAGCGAAGACGAGTGGGGTTTATTTTTCGACCTTCCAACTTAGAGGAGCAGCCTATCAGTAGTGGAATGCTTGTGAGTTGAGTAGTCCGGATGAGGCAGCTTCACTTACATGGACTCGGTTCTCGGACATGTTTTTGAGAGAGTATGTCCTTCAGAGCCTCGGGAACTCATGGCGCACGGAGTTTGAGTAGTTGCGCCAAGGTGCTATGACTATGTCAGAGTATGCAGCTTGTTTCTGTGATTTGGCCCGACATGCACCGGCCTTTGTTGCCACAATTCGAGACAGGGTTCGTCATTTTATTGAGGGACTCCACCCCAGCATCCAGATCAATATGGTGAGGGAGTTGGAGATGAATATTTCTTATCAGCAGGTTATGAGTATTGCCAAAAGATTGGAGGTCATGTTTGCCCAAGACAGAGAGGAGAGATAGTCCAAGAGGTCTCAAGAGTCTGGCACTTACAGTGGTACTCGTTCCTCAACTGCAGTTCGACATGGTAGGGGTTATTTGATTCGTCCCTTTCATTCAGCTCTTCCAGCCGCCAGTGGTGTTCCAGCCCCTTCTAGGCCCTAGGATCCTTATTATGCACTGCCCGTATCTAGTGTGCCTCATGCTCGGGGTAGCTTTAGTGGCCAGTCCAGCAGATCTGGCTCGAGTCAGTCGTAGCAGCCACGCCCCTCGAGGGCTTGTTTTGAGTGTGGCGACACTCGACATATGGTGAGGGATTGCCCCAGACTTAGGAGGGGTGCACCTCCATAGACTTCTCATCCACTGCTTGCTCCACCGGGAGGCTATGATTCCATCACCAGCTACCGCCTCACCTGCTCAGCCAACTTGAGGTGGAGATCAAGGAGGCCGAGATCGCTCTAGAGGGGGAAGCCAGGCCAGGTATAATGCTCTTCCGGCTCGTACAGAGGAAGTTTCTTCCGGCTTTTTCATCACAGGTATTTTGCCAGTCTGTCATAAAGATGTGTCGGTATTATTTGACCCAGGCTCTAGGTATTCCTATGTGTCCTCTTATTTTTCCCCACATTTGGGCATATCTTGGGATTCCTTGAGTTCCCCTGTTTATGTGTCTACTCCTGTGGGAGATTCTCTTGTTGTGGACCGCGTGTATTAGTCGTGTTTGATTGCTCTTAGTGATTTTAAGACCAGAGCCGACTTATTATTACTCAGCATGGTAGAATTTGATGTTATATTGGGCATGAACTGGTTGTTGCTCCATTATGCTATTCTTGATTGTCACGCTAAGACTCTGAAGCTGACTATGCCAGGTTTATCGCGATTAGAGTGGCGGGGTACCTTAGAGTATACTCTCAGCAGAGTTATTTCATTTCTTAAGGCTCAATGAATGGTTGAGAAGGGGTGTGACACGTATCTAGCTTATGTGAGAGATTTCAATATTGATACCCATATAGTTGAGTCTGTTCCAGTAGTGAGGTACTTCCCAGATGTGTTTCCAGCTGATCTTCCGGGCATGCCGCCTGATAGAGATATTGACTTTGGCATTGATTTGTTGACGGGCACTCAGCCCATCTCTATTCCTCTATATTTTATGGATCCTCTTGAGTTGAAGGAGTTGAAGGAGCAGTTATAGGAGTTGCTTTATAAGGGCTTCATTCGGCCCAGTGTGTCACCTTGGGGTGCTCCGGTCTTGTTTGTGAAGAAAAAGGATGGTTATATGCGTATGTGCATTGATTATCGCTAGTTTAACAAAGTTACAGTGAAGAACACATATACATTTCCTGGTATTGATAACTTATTTGATTATTTACATGGTGTTTTCCAAGATTGACTTATGTTTAGTCTATCATCAGTTGAAGATTCGGGAGCCAGATATCTCGAAGACTGCTTTCGGGACTCGGTATGGTCACTACGAGTTTCTTGTGATGTCCTTCGGGCTGACCAATGCCCCAACAGCTTTTATACATTAGATGCATAGTGTGTTCCGGCCTTATCTTGACTCCTTCGTCATCGTGTTTATTGACGACATTCTGGTGTACTCCCGGACTCTGGAGGGTCATGAGCAGCACCTGAGGACTGTGCTTCAGACCTTGAGTGAAAAGAAGCTATATGCAAAATTTTCAAAGTGTGAGCTTTGGCTAGACTCAGTGGCATTCTTGGGTCATGTAGTATCAAGTGATAGGATTAAGGTGGATCTGAAGAAGGTGGAGACATTCCAGAGTTGTCCTAGACCGTCATCAGCTACAGAGATCTGGAGTTTTCTTGGGTTTGTGGGGTATTACTGTCATTTTGTAGAGGGATTCTCATCTATTGCAACACCTATAACCAGGCTGACCCAGAAGGGTGCTCCGTTCAGGTGGACAGGGCAGTGTGAGGAGAGCTTTCAGAAGCTCAAGACAGCTTTGACTATGGCCTGGTGTTGGTATTGCCTACAGGTTTGGGGTCTTACATTGTATATTGTGATGCATCGCTGATTGGCCTTGGCACGGTGTTGATGTAGGATGGTAGGGTTATTTCCTATGCGTCCAGATAGCTGAAGGTGCATGAGAAGAACTATCATGTCCATGAGCTTGAGTTAGAAGCTATTGTTCATGCCTTGAAGATTTGGCGGCACTATTTGTACGATGTTCATTGTGAGATTTACATCGATCGTCGGAGTTTGCAGTATTTGTTCAAGCAAAAGGATCTTAACTTGCGTCAGCGGAGGTAGTTAGAGCTACTCAAGTACTATGACATCACTATTTGTACCATCTAGGGAAGTCCAATGTGGTGGTTGATGTTTTGAGTTGCCGGGATGAGAGTTTGGGGAGTTTAGCATATCTACCAGCAGGAGAGAGGCCATTGGTGTTGTATGTTCAGTCCTTAGCCAGCCTGTTTATGAGATTAGATATTTTTAAGCCGAGTCGAGTATTGTCTTCTGTGGTCTCTCGGTTTCTCTTTATGATCGTATCAAGGAGCGTCAGTATGATGACCCCCATCTACTTGTCCTTAAGGATATAGTCCAGCAAAGTGATGCTAAGGAGATCACCATTGGGGATGATGGTGCATTGAGGATGTAGGACATGCTATGTGTGCCCAATGTAGATTGTTTGCGTGAGTTGATTCTCTAGGAAGCTAACAGCTCGCAGTACTCTATTCATCCGTGTGAAACGAAGATACTTGTGGCAGCATTACTGGTGGAGGAGGATGAAGAAAGACATAGTGGAGTATGTGGCACGGTGCCTAAATTTCCAGAAGGTGAAGTATGAGCATCAGCGGTCGGTTGGGTTGCTTCAGAAGTTAGAGATTCCGGAGTGGAAATGGGAGCGGATCACTATGGATTTCGTTGTTGGACTCCCACGGACTCAGCGGGGCTTTGATGCAGTTTGGGTGATTGTGGATAGGCTGATCAAGTCAGCTCATTTCATTTTTGTGATAACTACCTATTCTTCCAAGCATCTGGCTCGAATCTACATATGTGAGATCGTCAGGCTTCATGTCATACCAGTATCTATCATCTCTGACCGGGGTACGCAGTTTACATCACGGTTCTAAAGGGCCGCACAACATGAGTTGTGTACTCGAGTGGAGCTGAGCACATCATTTCACCCTCAGACGGACGGACAGTCCGAGCGCACTACTCAGATATTAGAGGATACGCTCCATGTGTGTGTGATAGAGTTTGGAGGGTTGTGGGATCAGTTCTTGCCACTTGCGGAGTTTTCCTACTAGAACAGTTATCAGTCGAGCATCTAGATGGCACTGTATGAGACTCTGTATGGTAGGCAGTGTCAGTCCCCAACGGGTTGGTTCGAGCCGGGCGAGGCCAGATTATTGGGTACAGACTTAGTCCAGGATGCCCTGGACAATGTGAAGGTGATTCAGGATCAACTTCGCACAGCCCATTCCAGAAAGAAGAGTTATGCGGATCGGAAGTTTTGCGATGTTGCATTCATGGTTGGAGAGCCGGTCTTGCTCCGTTTCTCCTATGAAGGGCATTATGAGGTTCGGGAAGAAGGGAAAGCTAAGACCAAGGTTCATTGGTCCCTTTGAAGTGTTGAGGTGAGTTGGGGAGGTTGCTTATGAGATTACCTTACCTCCTAGTCTAGTAGGAGTTCATCGGGTATTCCATGTTTCTATGCTCCAAAAGTATCACGATGATCCGACTCATGTATTGGATTTCAGCTCAGTCCTGTTGGACAAAGATCTATCTTATGTGCAGGAGCCAGTGGCTATTTTGGACAGGCAGATCAGAAATCTAAGGTCAGACAACATTTCTACAGTGGTGTAGTGAAAGGGGTCAGCACTTATCCTCATCTTTTCACCACTTCAGGTATGTCTCTGTACTCGTTCGAGGACGAACGAATGTTTTAAGAGGGGCAGGATGTAATGACCCGGCCAATTGTTTTGAGAGTTATAGCCCCGCTCCCCTTTTTACTGCTTTCCCCATGTCATTTTCAGCTTTGGTGTCTTGCTGGGAGGTGTTGGTTGCGGTTTTAGAGTGTTTTGGGACACTTAGTCCTTAAACGGAAGTGTATGTCTTAGGATGTTTTACCGTAGTCAGAACTGTGTGAAGATGACTCAGAAATGGAGTTTTGTCGGTTCCGTTAGTTTCGTTGAGTGATTTTGGAGTTAGGGGCGTGTCCGGATTGTGTTTTGGAGGTCTATAGCTCATTTAGGCTTGAAATGGCGAAAGTCGAATTTTTGGAGATTTTGACCGGTAGTGGACTTTTTGATATCAGGGTCGGATTTCTATTTCGGAAGTCTGAGCAGGTCTGTAAGATTGAGTATAACTTTTATACAAAATTTGGGGTCAATCGGACGTGGTTTGATAGGTTTCGGCATCGGTTGGAGAAATTGGAAGTTTCAAGTTCATTAAGTATGAATCAAAGGGTGATTTGTGTTTTTAGCGTTGTTTGATATGATTTGAGGGAACAACTAAGTTTGTATGGTGTTTTATGACTGGTTGGTATTTTGGTTGAAGTCCCGAGGGACTTAGATGTGTTTCGGATGCTTAATATTTGGACTTAGGCACTTGCTGAGAATTGCTAGTTTCTGGTGTTTCGCACCTGCGGAGGGGAGACCGCAGGTGCAGACTCGTAGGTGCGGAGGCTAGCTCGTAGATGCGGCCCTGGGCTAGGTAGCCAGTGGTCACAGTTGCGGAAATGGGACAGAAGAAGCGGAGCCTCTCCTACAAAGGAGTAACCGCAGAAGCGAAGGCCGGTCTGGAGGAGGTGATCACAGAAGCGGACATTGGTCCGCAGGTGCGCACACACAGGTACAACCCTAGGATCGCAGAAGTGGACTCTGAGTTTTTAAGTGGAATCCAAACCTATGAGGGTAATTTCGCAGGTACGGTGATGGAGGTTTGATGGCATATCCGCAGATGCGGAAGAACTGGGCCGAAAAGAGAAATTCGAGGGTTTGATTCCCATTTCGATTTTCGGACTTTGAGAGATCAATGTAAGGCGATTTTTCGAGGTTTCTTTGAGAAGATTGTTGGGGTAAGTGATTCTAACTCATATTGGGCTATATTTCATGAATGTATTGTTATTTTCTTCTTCTAATTAGGGATTTGAGTTGACAATTTGGGGGAAAACGATAGAAACTTCATAGACTAAAATTTCGAGTTTTGGAAGGCAATTTGAGGTCGGATTCGATTAATTCTTATATGGTTAGACTAGTGAGTAAATGAGTGTTCGTATTTTGTGACTTTTACCTGACTCCGAGATGTGGGCCCGGGGAGGCTTTTGGGACAATTTCCTAATTTCTTGTTTTAGTTTAGATTTCATTGATTAGATTAGTTTCTTATAGATATATTTATAATATGTAATTGTGTTTGCTAGATTTGGGCCATTCGGAGTTAGATAATCGAGGAAATGGCATTCTTACGGATTTATTTGAGCTTGGTTCAAGGTAAGTGGCTGACCTAACCTTCTGTGAGGGAATTCCACTTAGGATTTGGTACTGATTTTGATATGTGAGTGTCGTTTACGTGAGGTAACGAGTGCGTACACAGGCTATTTGTTGCAAAACCTGATTTTTACTGGGTAATTACTTGTTTTCACCTAATTGAGTATACTAGAATGTATAGTTACCATGTTAGCCTAAAACAACACATCTACGTGTCTTAATTTCTTAATTGAACTCTTTGCAACATGCTTAGTGAAGTCCTGCTTCTTTTCTTGACTTGTACTTAGTATAAACGGTATATTCTCTTGTTGTACCTATCAGCTATAGTTGTATGCGTTGTGTATTTACTTTTGGGACTACGGGACGGTATTGGGACTACGGGACGGTATCCCAGGAGATCCCCCTGCACATTTATTTTTGAGACTATGAGGCGGTACCCTGTACATTTACTTTTGAGACTACAAGGCGGTACCTCGGGAGTTCTCCCTACACATTTACTTTTTAGACTACGAGGCGGTACCTCGGGATTTCTCCCTGCATATTTACTTTTGGGACTACGAGACGGTATCTCGGGAGATCTCCTATTGTTTATTTCCGCGTGTTGTTCTGTTATTTCATTGTTTTTTCCATTGTTAAACTCCAATCTCTTATTATATTATTTTATTTTCATGTTTAATTTATTATAAACCAGTGGGCCTGAACTGACATTGTCACTACTCGACCGAGGTTAGGCTTGGTACTTACTGGGTACCAATTATGGTGTACTCATTCTACTCTTCTGCACAAGTTTTGTGTGCAGATTCAGGTGCTCGTCATTAGACGCATAATCAGTGAGTCGAGACAGCTTTGGAGAGTTTAAGGTACATGCCGAGCGATATTATTATTGGTTATCCAGTATCTATTGCAGTTAGGCTTTGCTTCCATTATTGGTATTTTCTGTAAATTGTTAGGCTTACCTAGTCGTAGAGACTAGGTTCCGTCATGATGTGTTTAGGAGGGATGTTTGGGTCGTGGAATAAAGTCTCCACAAAGTTGTCCAATCTGAGCACGTTAAGAACCGCCGCTGGGACCGACTCCAAAATATGCACAAGAAGTGCAGAGTGTAGTATGAGTACAACCGACCACATGTACTCTGTAAGTGTCGATCCTAACCTCGACGAAGTAGTGACGAGGCTAAGGCATGTGTTACATCTCGTACTTTAATATTAGGATAAGTCGTAGTAATCCATATGAGCTTGAACGGACTAAGACCATTTATGAGATTATAGAGGATTAGTAACTATGTTATTGCAAGACCCCGTAAGTTTAACAACCTTGATACTGTTATATACATTTGATATGGTATTTTGAGTGAAACATTTTTTATAAAAAGTTTGAAAAATATGATTTAATATAGTTATTAATATTACTACTTTTGAATATGATTTAAATCATACACATAATATTAGAAAGTTTATGAGATTTTCTTTATTGTAAAGATAGAAATTATTTTTTTTTCACAAGAAAAGAAGGTTATCTTTTTACCATTTTAAGAATTAAGTGTACGAAAATTTTTACTCTTTATATGAGATTAAAATAATTAGAAGTTGATAAAATATATATATTTTTACATGGATGTTCTAATGACATAATAGTGTATGTATTTATCTTATATGGTACTACATGACCATGATAGTAAGGTGTATAATGTTACACCTCGTAGTATTACGTCGATGTTATGCCCCGTAGTAAAAGGGGGGATTAATATAATATTACTAAGTCTATCAAGATAGCATGTGCGATATACACATATAGCATTCTAAATATATCATAGATAAGGATTAAACTTAGTAATCTTTAAGTGGACTCTACCTAACTTTGTCTTATATATCCATATACTTTTGGGATAAGCATTTAATTAAATAAGTGGGATGCCCCTTGTAACAACCCGACCGATCGTTTTGAGAATTTAAGCTATGTTCGGTGGCATAAGGTCTTGAACAGCTTCGCATTGTGTATATCGACCTGCATGCGCGGTTAGATTCAGTTACCGGATGATCTGGAGTCAAATTGGAAAGAAAATTTCAATTTTGGAAGCTTAAGCGATGGTTTGTTTGAAGAAAATTTTCAAAACAAAATTTCATGATTTGAGGGATGAAATGGTATCGGAATTTGGTAAATTTTGTATGGTTGAACTCGTATTGGAATGGGTAATCATATTTTGTAAAATTTGTCAGGTTCCGAGGAGCCTGGGACTCGACTTTTGGACCGATTTTTAGAATTTGTTAAAGATTGAAGCTTTATTATCCGGAACAATTCCTTACAAGTTTTATGTGTGTTTTGAAGTTGTTCTAGTTGGTTTTGAGCCGTCAGGAGGTCTTTTCGCCCGAGAAGTCCATTTTAGAGTACCAGGTTGTCGTCTTTGAGGTAAGTATCTTGCCTAACCTTGTGTGGGGAAATTACCTCTTAGTATTTGAGTCTTTTATGTTGATTGTATTCCGTGTACGCGAGGTGACGAGTGCGTGCTCGAACTTATTTTTGGAAATTTGACCCTTTAGGAATCTTAGGTCCTTATATTCGTCGAGTATGAATTGTCTTTGGCATGATTAAATTTCCTAATTTCTAGTTTCATCTTTATTTGCTTAAATGTAGAATTTCTTATTTTTTGATTTACTCCAATTGCCTATTTGACTCCTAATTGACTTATCTGAAGATTTTATTTCCTTTTTACTATCATGCTATGTCTTCTTAACTTCCAATCTCTAATTGTAATTATCTTCATCTCATTCTATAGTGGTTTGGTTTTAACTGAGGTTATGATTATTTTCACGTTGCTTGTCCTTAAATGAAATTTTTGAATACCCTTGAAGTTCTCAACCTTAAAAAAAAAGTTAGATATTCTATACCTTAGTTGACTTGCCCGTAAATAGAGTTATCGGATTCTTGTTGACTTCTTGTTGTTAACCCGTGCATTTAGGTGTGACTGTTACATGCTATTTTCCTTGTTGAGCGGTTCTTAGTATGCCTAGCTTTACTTATTATGTTTATTTCTCTTGAACTAGTTTTTCCTATCTTGTGATCGAAGGTTCTTGAGTTGATGTATCTATTGTATCTTCAACAATTGCCATTGTTGTTGTTGTACTTGTTGTGGTGATGCACGAGGTTTTCACCGTGCGGTTGTTGATATGGAGATTTTCACGAGGTTTCTGTCGTGCCGTGTTTACTGTTGATATTGCACATGCAGCGTGATAAGGCGGGATATGAGATTGAGGGTTGCGCATGTTGCTAGACAAGGTGGGAATATGTTTATGCACGTGTGGTGAAACAAGGAAGGCATATCTTTTACTATTGCACACGTGGCGAGACAAGGTGGGATAAGTTAGGGATTGTTTGTGATACTTGTGTTGGCCTGGGGGCATTCCTTGTTGTTGATTTAGTGTACTAGAAAACTTACTATGTGAGTTTATTCATGTGGAAATTTGTGAGATGATAATGTACGTGTTGCCCTTTTGTTCTCTTATGCTTACTGGTTGTTGAATCATGTTAGGACACTTGCACAAGAATACACGTAGTTAAGTACTATTAATGGATTTAGGGCTCTTTATTGTTGTCAAGTATAGACACTCATGTTGTACTTATCGAATGGGTGTAAATGACCCAATTGGCACGTACGTCGTCCGTGCAGTTAGTACTCGAATGAGGGTGCAAGATGCCAAGTGCTAGGGTTCGAATATTGGGACCCGTAAATGGTGATTTGTCGGAAGTTCAGAACCTCGTGGAAATGACTATGAATTTGATATAGAAAGGGTTGAAGTTGTTGAGACATTACATGTCCGTGATATATATTTACATTCTAGATTTGTTTGTGTTCTATTCAATCTTTGTGTTGTTTCATGGTTTCCGCTGATACTTATTGTTTTCCTTCTTTATTGAATTTACTGTATTGTTAGCTATATTGTGTGGCCTTTATGTGTACATCGTTTTATTCCCTTTATTCCTATATTGATAGTTGTCCAGTTTATTAGACCAGTGGGTGTCTTGACTAGTTCTCGTCACTACTTCACCGAGGTTAGTCTTGATATTTACTGCGCACCGCTGTAGTGTGCTCATACTACTCTTCTGCATATTTTTGTGCAGATCCAGGTATCGATCGCTAGTAGTTGTGCAGACTCTTGCCAAGGAGACTCAAGGTAAACCTGTCGTTGCGCTTGCAGACTTCGGAGTCACCTTCCTATTTTGCATTTACACTGTTTTTGCTTACTTCCAAACAGTTGTAATTAGAAGTTGTATTAAACCCTATAAAGCTTATGACTTGTACTACCCGGTTTTGGGAATATGCAATGTATAGAGAATTATTTATTTTAGAAAAATATTAGATTTAATTATTATTGTTGTTATTCCATGAATATTAGGCTTATCTAGTCCTTAAGACTAGGTTCCATCACGATACCCAACGGAGGAAAATTTGGGTCGTGACAAGTTGGTATCAGAGCTCTATGTTCATAGGTGCTACAATCGGTACGGAGACTTCTGTACTTATCTTCGAGAGGCTACAGAACTATAAGGATAACTTCACTTCCTTCATTCATATCGTGTGAGTTCATTGATCTTGAAGTTTGAAATTATCATTCCATTCTCTCACAGATTGTGAGGACGCGAACTGCAGATCCTGAGGATGTTACCCCCGGAGCAGATGCCTCCAGGGGTAGAGGTATAGGCAGAGGCCGAAGAGGGGAACGTGCCGCAGCTAGAGCACCTACCAGAGCAGCCGTTAAGGAGTCGCCAACAGTTCCAGTTGGGGGGCAGGCACCGAAGGCGCCTGTTGTTACAGCCGGACTTCAGGAGACCTTGGCACAGTTCTGGGATATGATTGGTACCTTGACTCAGGGGGAGTTGATTCCGGGTGCACCAGCTACTTCACAGAGCAGGGGAGGAGCTCAGACTCCCGTCGTCCACACTATAGAGCAGCGAGATTATGTTGGTCAGGTTCCAGGTGTCATGGCAGTACAGCCTCTAGTCCCAGTTCCCCCCGCGGTTAGGGCAGCAGCATCTGAGGAAGAACAACTTAGACTTGAGAGGTATAAGAAGTACCACCCTCCTACCTTCAGTGGATTGGCAATAATGATGCCCAGGGTTTCCTGGAGGAGTGTCACTGCATTCTTCATACTATGGGTATTCTGGAGATGAGCGGGGTTGCTTTCGCTATATTTCATCTCAGGCGAGCGGCTTATAAGTGGTGGCGGTCATATGAGTTGGGTAGCCCGGTCGAGTCATCTTCACTTACATGGGGTTAGTTTTCAGAGATTATCTTGAGAGAGTTTGTACCTCAGTCCCTCCGAGATGCATGGCGCAGAGTTTGAGCGGCTGTGCCAGGGCACTATGTCAGTATCAGAGTATGCCGTCAAATTTAGTGATTTGGCCAGGCACGCACCTTCTTTGGTTGCTACAGTTAGAGAGCGTGTTCGTAGATTCATTGAGGGCCTCAGGTGTGATATTTGGTTCAGCATGGCTCGAGAGTTAGAGTCGAATGCTTCATTTCAGTAGGTGGTAGGGATTGCTCGCAGAGTTGAGGGCATGTTGGATCATGAGAGAGATGGGAGGCGGGACTATGAGAGAGATGTCAGGTGGGGCTATGAGATGGAGGACAGACGAGGTCAGGAGAGAGAGGGCAGAGTGGTGAGGAGGACTCGTAGGCCGGAGATATATATTGTTCCTTACTATGGAGGCAGGTATGACACGGTAAAGGTTTTGTGGGTCAGCCAGTTCAATATGCATTACCGGCTTCGCATGGGGTTTCAGGTACTCATGGGTCTCAGAGTACTTGTACCGCACAGTTTCCACAGCCACATCAGCAGAGAGGTGTTTTTGAGTGTGGAGATATTAGCCACAGGGTGAGAGATTGTCCCAGGCTCCGGGCAGATGTGTTATAGCAGGGCATTCAGGTGAGTAGAGGGCGCCCAAGAGGGGGAGGCCCGACCCCTTGATGTGTTTCGTATAGTAGACTGAAGGTCGTTGTGCCAGGTGTTATAGTACAGGTATGTTTTGATTTGTTACAGAGGGGCACCATTTGTAATTCATTATAGCTCTGTTGGTCGGGACGAGTTCCCTCATTTTTTTTTTCGTTTATGAGTAAGTTACATGCTTTGCACTCTATTTTCGTGTTTGCTCTTATTGGGAGATTCTGTGAGTGGTAGCCCATGTCTATTATTTTTTTTCTATTCATTATTGAGAGATATGAGACTAGTAGTAAATTCATGTTGTCCAGTACAGTAGGCTTGATGTGATTCCTGAGTATAGTGGTTACGATTTGTGATTCTTATGCTCTACTGGTGTGGGGGCCAGCACGTGTTGTAATTTTGTTGAATCTAGTGAAAAGTTCCAGTTGGTGGGATATATATATCCTATTTGTGATTTAGAGTTGAGGGCGAAACCCTCGTGATTTCGTGTGATTTGAAGTGTTTGATCCAGGCTGTGTACCGTGATAGAAGTTATATCAGGACGGGGTCCTTGTGATTTGTTTATATGCTTTGATTCTTTCCTTGTTATATTGTTTTGTGGGTTAGCATTGATAGAGAGTTTTGCCTGTCGGGCTTGTTTGATAGTTTCCTTATGTGTTTTCTCTTTTCGTATTCAATCATTTTCGTTCTACACTCCTTGAGTTTTAGCTTGCGGGATGTGTGCCCGGTGGTGTTAGTTGTGTCTTGGTGATTCGGGTGTCAAAGTATGAGGTCCACGTGTTTCTTGCATTATTATCATTGTGATGGAGGTTGGAAACAGAGTTCTATCGGATGTGAGGCTAATTGTCGGTGCTGAATTGATTCGGGGCAGCTATTGTGATCAGAAGTGTTAGTAAGGACCTATGTGTGGTGTGTTATGTTGTGTGGTTTTACCTTGTGGGTGTAGGCATGAGTTGATGTGGCTGGTTGAGACTGATACCGGATATGGATTTGGGATCGGGTCTCGTGGAAATGAAGAGAAGGTGAGAAATTGGGGTCTGAGGCTTATCAGTGTTAGTAGAAAGGCTAAAAGCAGTTGATATGGTGTCGTCAGGATTATGTAGATTGGGGTTACATGGGATCACCCATGGGTGTGTGTTGGAAGTGTGCATTCAGTGATTGGATGAGTTCGAGGCACATCTTTCCACGTTCGAGGACAAACGTTTGTTTAACAGGGGAGAACGTAACGACCCGAACGGTTGTCTTGAGAATTTAAGCTCCGTTCGGTGGCATAAGGTCTTGAACAGATTCGTATTGTGTATATCGACCTGTGTGTGTGGTTGGATTCAGTTATCGGATGATCCGGAGTCAAATTGGAAGGAAAATTTCAGTTTCGGAAGCTAAAGCGATGGTTTTTTTGAAGAAAATTTTCAAAACGAAATTTCATGATTTGAGGGATGAAATGGTATCGGAATTTGGTAAATTTTGTATGGTTGAACTCGTATTGGAATGGGTAATCGGATTCTAAAATTTATCGGGTTCCGAGGTGCGGGCCCGGGTTGACTTTTGGACCAATTTTTAGAATTTGTTAAAGATTGAAGCTTTATTACCTGGAATAGTTCCTTATAAGTTTCATGTGTGTTTTGAAGTTGTTGTAGTTGGTTTTGAGCTGTCCGGAGGCCTTTTCGCCCGAGAAGTCCATTTTAGAGTACCGGGTTGTCGTCTTTGAGGTAAGTATCTTGCCTAACCTTGTGTGGGGTAATTACCCCTTATGATTTGAGTCTTCTATGTTAATTTTAGTCCGTGTACGCGAGGTGACGAATGTGTGCTCGAACTTATTTTTGGAAAGTTGACCCTTTAGGAATCTTAGGTCCTTATGTTCTCCGAGTATGAATTGTCCTTGGCATGATTCAATTTCCTAATTTCTAGTTTCATCTTTATTTGCTTAAATGTAGAATTTCTTACTTTTGGATTTACTCCTATTGCCTATTTGACTCCTAATTGATTTATCTAAAGATTTTATTTCTTTTTTACTGTCATGCTATGTCTTCTTAACTTCTTATCTCTAATTGTAATTATCTTCATATCATTCTATAATGGTTTGGTCTTAACTGAGGTTATGATTATTTTCACGTTGCTTGTCCTTAAATGAAATTGTTGAATACCCTTGAAACTGTCAACCTTAAAAGAAGTTTAGACATTCTATATCTTAGTTGACTTGCCCTTAAATAGAGTTGTCGGATTCATGTTGACTTCTTGTTGTTAACCCATGCATTTAGGTGCGACTGCTACATGTTATTTTCCTTCCTTGTTGAGCGGTTCTTATTATGCCTAGCTTTACTTATTATGTTTCTTTCTCGTGAACTAGTTTTTCCTATCTTGTGATCGATGGTTCTTGAGTTAATGTATTTATTGTATCTTGAATTGTTGCCATTATTGTTGTTGTACTTGTTGTGATGATGCACAAGGTTTCTGCCGTGCGGTTGTTTATACGGGGATTTGCACAAGGTTTCTGTCGTGCTGTGTTTACTATTGATATTGCACATGCGGCGTGATAAGGCGAGAATATGAGATTGAGGGTTCTGCATGTGGCGAGACAAGGTGGGAACATGTTTATGCACGTGTGGAGAAATAAGGCGGGCATATACTTTACTATTGCACACGTGGAGAGACAAGGTAGGCTATGTCAGGGGTTGTTTGTGATACTTGCGTTGGCCTGGGGCCATTCCTTTTTGATGATTTTGTGTACTGGAACACTTACTATGTGAGTTTAATTGTGTAGAAATTTGTGAGATGATAATGTACGTGTTGACCTTTTCTTCCCTTATGCTTATTGGTTGTTGAATCATGTTAGGACACCTGCACAAGCATACATAGTTAAGTACTATTAACGGATTTAGGGCTCTTTATTGTTGTCAAGTATAGACACTCATGTTGTACTTACTGAATGGGTGGAAATGATCCAATTGGCACGTGAATCGTCTGTGCAATTAGTACTCGAATGAGGGCGCAAGATGACAAGTGTTAGGGTTCGAATATTGGGACCCGTCAATGGTGGTTTATTGGAGGTTCAGAACCTCGTGGAAATGACTATGAATTTGATATAGAAAGGGTTGAAGTTGTTGAGACGTACCTGTCCATGATATATATTTACATTCTAGATTTGTTTGTGTTATATTCAATCTTTGTGTTGTTTCATGGTTTCCGCTGATACTTATTGTTTTCCTTCTTTATCGAATTTACTGTATTGTTAGCTATATCACGTGGCCTGTATGTGTACATCGTTTTATTCCCTTTATTCCTATATTGAAACTTGTCTAGTTTATTAGACCAGTGGGTGTCTTAACTAGTCCTCGTCACTACTTCACCGAGGTTAGTCTTGATACTTACTGGGCACCGCTGTGGTGTGCTCATACTACTCTTCTGCACATTTTTGTGCAGATCCAGGTATTGATCGTTAGTAGCTGTATGGACTCTTGCCGAGGATACTCAAGGTAAACCTAGTGTTGCACTCGCAGGCTTCGGAGTCACCTTCCTATTTTGCATTTACACTATTTTTTATTACGTCCAAACAGTTGTTATTAGAAGTTGTAGTAAACTCTATAAAGCTTATAACTTGTACTACCGGGTTTTGGGAATATGCAATGTATAGAGAATTATTTATTTTAGAAAAATATTAGATTTTATTATTGTTGTTGTTATTCCATGAATATTAGGCTTACCTAGTCCTTAAGACTATGTGCTATCACGATACCCAACAGAGGGAAATTTGGGTCGTGACACCCCTCTTATTTAACTTAGTCTAGAAGAAATCTAAATTACTACTCCATATAGATATATATAAGATTTCAAGTAAAGAAATTGGGGGGAAATTAGATAGAACCTAGTTGCTTCTACGTTTTGGATTCAAAGTCGTTGCCATCTTCTTAGCTCCATAGTTGATGCAATGTTCTTAGCTTCATAGGTGTTGCAATGTTCTTCCTCCTTGAGATTGAATCAGTAACGGGCTGAACCAACGTCGTGTGGTTAGGTAAATGACAAAGCTATGTTAAGGCTATCCCTTCTTTCTTTTGGCATGATCCAAGCAACGATACGTAAATGTAATGATATTCCATAAGTTGTTCTACTCTTAGTAGTTAAGGATGTCTATGTTATTCATTCCCGTAAAGTGATATTCAAGCATGTCTAAGAATATTCCTAAGTCCCTAATGAGGTATATGATAGAGATGTTAATGTTTATAATATAGTGATACATGTGCATGCATCTTAATGTATTTACCATCGTGCTACGGCCGGTCGGGCAGTTACCATCGGTTGGGTAGTTATGTATCATTATTTACCACTGGTTGGGCAGTCATGCACATTCATTTACCACCGAGCTACTTCCAGTTGGGCAGTCATGCATTTACCATCGTGCTACGGCCGGTCGGGCAGCTACCACTGATCAGTTGCGCAGTCATTCATCACACGATATGGATAATAGAAACAATCTCAAAGAGAAGCAGTGTGTCTATATATATATATATATATATATATATATATATATATATATATNAGTATTCATATACGGTGGAACTTCAGAGATTCAGGTTGATTCTTATATGTCTTTAATTAATGTTGACTTATTGTTATGTTTTAGTTCTGCCTTACATACTCAGTACATTATCTGTACTGACGACCTTTTGTTGGGGATGCTGCATTCATGCCTGCAGGTATAGATAATCAGTTTGATGAGCCCTCATAACAGACGAGGTTAGCATTCGGCAAAAGATCGGTAAGACTCCACCTCATTCGGAATGCAGCCAAGTCTATGAGTCATCATGTCAGAGTTTTGCTACAGACTTATGGGTAAGTCGGTACCCTGTCCCATTTGATATCAAATAATCTTAGAGGCTTTGTAGACAGAACTTTATTTTGTACAGTATGTCAGAGGCCTTGATGGCCCATATGTATTCATGTTTTAAGAACGATGGTTCATTGATACAGTGTTCGCTCACTTATAATTATATATTACGAATTGTGTCCATGTTGGACCATTATAGTTAGAAGAAAAAAAAGAGTTACATAGTGGTTCGCTCGGGCCAATACGACGCCGGGTGCCAGCCACGCCTCCCCGGGTTTGGTGCGTAACAGCAGGTTACCCACACTACAACCTGTACGCAGTATATAATAAAGATAGAAGAAGAAAATACGGGACAAAATAAGACATAATTGAAGATAATAGCTACAACCTCAAAAAATAAACCAGTGACGATCACAATTATGGATCCTTAGAGTTTAAATGAAAATACCAAAAACCAACACACCTCATGAAAATAGAAAACACGTAAGTTTTTGCGGCGTTCAACCTGATCCCACCATACAACACAATCCTTCCTTCTTCCACCGTAACAACATCAACAGTCATAAATAAAAATATGTTGCAGCGCGCAACCTGATCCCACCATATAACACAGTATAACAATTCACCCTTATTTCACCGTATCAATCGACCCTTATTTCATTGGTTGTGGCATGCAACTCGATCCCACCATATCAGTAGAAATTCATTGTTATTCCTCCGTGTCATTCCACCCTTATTTTACCTGTTGCAACGTGCAACCTGATCCCACCATATCAGTACAATTATTCACTGAGTACAATTAAATCCATATTTCAAATCACAGGAACCTCCAAAACTGATGAATATAAAGCTGAAACAAAAAGGGAACCTTGTACCAACTTGGAAATTCACATATGAAATACTACACGACAAGACAAGTCTAGTAAATAACAATTAGAAGGTGCACGTACGTCAATTAAGGTAAATATCAGCAAGTCATGAAGTACGAAGAGGTCTAACATTTTTACAGGAGAAACAATGATTAACAAGTAGCATTTAAAGCATATAAAGCATTTAGGGCACATAACAATTAAAGTAGGGAAGGAGATAATAAAGAAAAAATGGAAAAATCAGGGAAACAAGTCATTCGGCGGCGTTTAAGCACTCATCACCACGCATATACGCCGCAACACATTAAATTCACATAGCACATAGTCTGAGGCTTCCTAATTCCCTCAAATCAAGGTTAAACTCAACACTTACCTCACTCCAAAACCAACTAAGAGCACTATCGGGGCCTTTCCCCTAGAATCCGCCTCCAAACTACTCGCATTTAACCACAATTGACTCAATAATATCAAATATTTCTAAAGGAATCAATTACAATGCATAAATTTAGAATTCCCACATTTTCCCCCAAAAAGTCAAAAATCGACCATGAGCCCGCTTTGTCAAAACCCGAGGTTCGGACCAAAATCTATTCACCCCCGAGTCCGAATATGTAATTAGTTTCGGAATCCGACCTCAAATTGAGGTCTAAATCCCTAATTTGCAACANCCTAAAATCCTAATTTTCTAACATGGAAGAACAAAGATTAGAGCTAGAAATTTAATGGGTGATGTTAGAAATGGAAGAAAATGAGTTAAAGTGTACAAACCTATGAATTGATGTTGAGTTTTCTCTTCAAAATCTTCCCTAGGCTGAGATCCAACGGAAGGGTTATGAAAAATGGGAGAAATACCGATTTTGAAATGTTTTAAGATCTGGGCGTCAGGCCTTCTTCACATTCACGAAGTGCAAGAGCCTAAATGGCCTTCGCGTTCAAGAGTCCTCCAAAGCTTTTGCGAAGGCTATTCCACCCTGGCCTCCGCGTTTGTGAGCCAATGCTCGCGTTCGTGTAGAACAAACAATGATCGCCCTCCTTGTCCAAGCCTACGCATTCGCGGGAAGCTAGTCGTGTTCGCGAAAGGTAAGGCCCCCATTGCTCCATGTTCTCAAACCAGCTACTGTGTTTGTGATGAAGAAATATCCCATGTCCCAAACTCCCTTTTGAGAGAAACTTCGCGATCGCGAAGCACATGACACCAGAAACTAGCAGAACTGAAAATCCAGCAAACTTTCTAAGTTCAAAAGCTCTGTAGGCTATCCAAAAATCACCCGAGCCCTCGGGGCTCCCAACCAAATATGCACAGAAGTCCAAAAATATGATACGAACTTGATTGTGCGATCAAAACACCATAATAAATCCTAGAACTGTGAATCGGACACCAAACAAAATAAAATTTTCAAGAAAACTTTAGAATTTCTATTTTAATATTCGAGCGTCCGAATCACGTCAAACCAACTCTGTTTCTCACCAAATTTGACAGACAAGTCATAAATATAGTAATGGACCTATACCTGGTTCCGAAACTAAAATATGGACCCGATATCAATAATGTCAAACATTGGTCAATTCTTTAAAATCATTAAACCTTTAAACTTCCAATTTTTGATAAAAAGTGATAACTCGAGCTAGGGACCTTCGAATTCAATTCTGGGAATACGCCCAAGTCCCATATCATGACACACACCCACCGAGACCATCAAAACATGGATCCGGGTCTGTTTTCTCAAAATGTTGACTAAAGTCAACTCAAATAGAAGTTAAAGGCAAAATTTCTTACTTTATCAATTTTTAACATAAAAGTCTTTCGGAAAAACACTCGTACTGCGCACGCAAATTGATAAAGGTTTAAAGGAGCTAATGGAGGCTTCAAAACATAGAATTAAGGTCTAAAACTCTAGATGACCTATCGGGCCATCACACGTGCACCGAGGTGATCATAATCCAGATGTATATTTATATTGTGTTGATATCAAGTCTTGTTTTATCCATGTAATTTCTACGTGTTAGAGTAATTGAGTTGTGATTCATGTTAGAAATTATGTTTAGGCTATGTGTTTATTCTGTTAGGACCCACTAAGATTATTTCTATTGTTGAGTTATTTTCTTAAACCACAATTATGTACACTGTCATGTTTATTCATTTACATATAACATCTCAGTCTATGTTATTATTCGTTGTTAGATCATGTTATTATTTTTTGGGCTGAGTACTATTAGACTTGTGAGCCCGTGAGACTGGAGAGATTGATGACTGAGTTGGGCCTGGGAGACGCATTGTGAGTGATATTATGGATCGGGTTACACGTCGCAGTAGACCTTATTGGCTTATTTATTATTGTGTATTGGGCTACACGCTGCAGCAGGCCTTATAGGCTTTATATTAGTGCTTGGGCAGGATCCACCTATGTGGAGTCTGACATACCAACAGTGAGCGCAAGAACAGTGATTTATATACATGTGCTTTGATGGATAAGCCTATATTTTTGTACTGTGAATGAGCTGAATATGGAAGTTTCTTTGAGTTATTATTGTCATTCTCTTTGTTATAACCGTGTTGTTGTTATTTTGGTTCTAACCGTATCCTTATGAGCTCTTCACTGCTTTCAGCCCAAGGTTAGTCTTGTTAATTATTGAGTACATTGGGTTTGTTGTACTCTTACTACACTCTGCACTTCGTGTGTAGATCGAGGTACATCTGGACAAAGTGATTGTTAGAGTGGTTCTAGTACATGTTCAGAGACTTTGAGGTAGTTGCTATGACGCTCATGGACCTTGAATCTCCTTCCTTTCATTTTTATTCAGTACTGTTCTATTCTCTCATATAGTTGTACTAGAGTTTCAGACTATGTTGACACTTAGTAGCTCATGTACTCGGTTAGACCAAGATTTTGGGATAGTTGTAGTAAAGTTAAAGTTATTTTTATTAGATACTTATGAGACTTTCCATTATTAAGCTTATTAAATCATGTTTTAAATTAAAATGTGTAGTTGTTATGTGATTGTCGGATTGCCTAGTAATGTGTTAGGCGCCTTCAGGATAGGTTGAAATTTTTGGTCATGACAAATTGGTATCAGAGCACTAGGTTACTAAGGTCTCACGAGTCACGAGCAGGTTTAGTAGAGTCTTGCGGATCGGTACAGAGATGTCTCTACTTATCTTCGAGAGGCTACCGAACCTATCAGAAACTTCAGTTTCTTGTACTCTTGTCATGAGTAATTGTTGATTTAGGAAACTGAATTTTTATTCTTCAATTCTCTCATAGATGGTGAGGACATGTGCGACCGAATCAGGTGGGCGGCCACCAGTACCACCGAGGTGCAGCTCGTACTGCAACTAGGGCAGCTCCTTTGGAGCCACCAGTTGCTTCAACTCAGGAGCAGGTACCAGATATGGTCGAGCCGGTGGGACCAACCCAGGAACCAACTGTGCCCATTGTGATTCTAGGCCTTTAGGAGGCTTTGGCCCAGATATTGACTAAATTCACAATCCTTGCTCAAGTAGTTTCGACATCGATCGCGTCAGCCACTTCTCAGGCCGGGTGAGGTGCTCAGACTCTCGCCGCCCATACGCTAGAGTGGGTAGCTCATGGATTCCAAACACCGAGGGTACTACTAGTCCAGTCGGTTGCAGCTGCTCGGGCACAGGTTAGACCACCTATGAGTGATGAGGAGAAAAAGAGACTAGAGATGTTTGAGAGGCTTAAGCCTCCTGAGTTCAGTGGGGCCGAGTCATAGGATGCTCATGATTTAATAGATAGGTCCCAGTTTATCCTTGGCATGATAGGTATTATGGAGACCGGTGGAGTTTCATTTACTACTTTTCAGCTGACAGGGGCAGCATATAGATGGTGGGAGGCCTATGAGTTGAGCAGGCCAGCCAGAGTTGCACCACTTACGTGGCATGAGTTCTCAATTCTTAGAGAAATTTATTCCATAGACTCATAGAGAGGATTTGCGTAGCTAGTTTGAGCAGCTACGTCGGGAGGGTATGTCAGTGACCCAGTATGAAATGAGATTTTAAGAGTTGACTCGTCACGCGGTATGGTTGGTTCCCGCTCAGAGGGAGAGGATTAGGATGTTCATTGATTGCCTCAACTATGGACTATATTTCCTCGTGACTCGAGAGATTGTGACGGGTGAGAGGTTTGACGGGGTGGTTGACATTGGTAGATGTCTAGTATTGCATATTTTAGTCGCATATTGCACTCTAATTCACTACACTTTACTCGTTTTGAGCTTTAATTGATAGTGTTTTGCACTTATTGTGTATTTTATGCCTTGTAGTAGTGATTCCAAGCTATGTAGATGTTATGCAATGAATTCGAGCTATGTGAAGCTTTAAAGTCTAAGTAAAATACCAAGGGAGTAAGTCAGGATCGTGTTCGGGGGGTGAGGACCAAGTTTGGACATCAAAAATCAAAGTTTGATCCGTACTATGAGAAATCCTCATTGCCGCGGCATGTGGGGTGCCGTGCTTGTACGAATTCCTGTTGTCTTTCAGAAGTTAGCTCTATGGATTTCCCCACTAATGCCCCGCATGGCGTGTCGCCCCATGTAACGCGCATGTGCAATTTAAAGAGTAAATATCCTATTTCGGCTAGGAAAAGGTGATATCATCTGGGCCTGACCCTACTTGATATAAATACAAGGGAAAATGTTATTTTCTGAACTTTGGGACCCATATTCGACCTAAGGAGTACAAGGAGGAGTTGGAAGAACACAAGCACAAGGATTTCCTAATTCCTTCCTCACTCACCTGAGTTTGGACCGAATTTATGTTTTCCTATACTTTAATTTTATTTGTGATGAAGTTCTCCATATCTATGGAGTAGTTCCATTTAGGGTTTGATGGATTTGTTGTATTGATGATTGTTTGTGGATTATAGCTCTAGTTTTATGTATTGAATCATTTTGGATGATTTAATTGTTACAACTATATTCACTAGTTCATGTAACTGAGAGAGACATAACTTGTGATATCCTTGCATTATATTGTTGGTTGAGTTCTTTATTTCTTCTTAGTTATCATGAGGGGATAGTTGAATCATTGGTTAAACCTAATTAGGAGGATAATCGAGAGAGGTTCTCCTGAAGATCAATCCACTACGCATTCTTCATATCTTCACGTGCTTAAATTGATTCATCTTGTAAGGTTAAGACTTAATCGAGAGAGGAGTTTTTGCTGAATGTTTGAACTAATAATTGAGTGAATTCGAGAGACTCACTTAAACATTAGAAGAGAATTACCTAGAGTTATATCCCAAACAATTATCTTGCACCTATCCATCAAAATCCTATCTTCTCCTATTGATAACCTTCTTTGCTTGTTCATTTTTTCGATTGCCATTAGTCAATAGCTTTAGATTCTTAGTTAATATTAGTTAAAAATCATATATATCTCAATTGTTGATCATCTTGGACAGCAACCAAGCTAGAAACTACGAGAATACTGTTTAAATTTGGTCCCTGTGGATACAATATTATATTATACTATATTTGATTAGCGAGCATAATTTAGGTGTCTGTTACGAGCTCGTAAAAGTTCGGCATAGTTGTAGGGGATTGGCCATCAATAGTGTTTGAAATAGTTTTTGGTGATAATTTAGGAATTAGGTTTTAGTTTTTTTTTCTCTTTTCTTTTCTTTTTCCTTTTCTATTTTATTTTCTTTAATAGTTAACTTCTTTTCAAAATTTGTTTTGTAGTACCTAACAAGTTGGAGAAGATACTATAGATTTTGAACTCTAAATGTTGTGAAGATGGAGTACGGCCAGTCTAAGAAAATGGTTGAAGAGTTAGCAGATGGACATTACCGCGGTCTGCTATGTGTTTAAAATGTGGTGGAAATCATCTATGGGTTGACTATCAAGCAGGTGTATATTCTTCCTATCTTTCGTATTCTGAACAGTCTCACTTTGTTTCTAGTTCGTATAGGTACGAGGATTCATATGGGCACAATTTTGACTCTGTTTGGGATGAATACCCTTATTATGATGGAATAAATGCAAAGTGAGACAACCACCACAAGAGGAGAATGGTAGTTTAGAAGCGTTTATGCATAGGTTCATGAATAGTGTTGAAGAAAGGTTTATGAAAAATGATGAAGCTATTAAGAACCTAACAATTCAAAGTTAATAAGTAAGTAGACTTTTAGAAATATCATTGCATTGTGCTGGTGAATATATGGAGATACCTTGTGAGAAAGAGCCTACTTAAGATGATGAGCATCCATAGAGAGAGCTTTACACTGTTCAAGAGGACTCTGATTCAAGTGAGATGATTGAAAATAATGGTGTGGTTGAGTGTGAAGCAACCGAAGAAGCCTTCAAACCCCCATCCACCTTTCCACATTTGCAACCTTTAGTAGAAGAGAATGAGAAACAAATGGTCTTGGACATACCAAAGGAATATTCACTTAACCTTTCTTCTTTGATTTCTTATTCTAAACTTGATCATGTGGATTTTATTTTTGGGGATTTATAAGAACAAGTATGAGTTGATCCTGTGAAAGAACGCAGAAACAAGTTAAGGATCATCATGAACGAGCAATTCACCACTCAAGATGAGGACCAAAAAGAAAGAAAAGAGCGGGTCTTGCAGGTATCATCAGAAGAATTGGGCTTAATGAGCTCCACAAAAAATCTCAAGGAGCGAAAACAAGGAATGAATTCAGAATTAGGGGTGGAGTTCATAAGTTCTCGGAAAAGAAGAAAATTTAGGGAAGTTTCCTTTACCTCTTGCTTTTTAATTATGTGTCATGGAGACATGCCACAACTTAAAGTGTGGGGTGGGGGATATATTTTATGTATGTATATTAGTCTTAGTTTTTGTTAATTGTGGTAATTTGAGATAGAAAATAATTGAAAAAAATCATACAAATTTTAAAATTATGATTATTCCCGACGATGGATAACATCGACAGGTTTCTTAAAGGATCAAGTCGAAAGAAAAAGACAAAGAGATTTTCTTTTCTTAGGTAATGTAATAATTTCCCCTTGATTTTTATTTGTACCACAATTCTTTTCCAAGGGTTTTGTTTGAACCAGGTGTACTTAGTTTTTATTTTTGTTAGGAGTAGAAAACCTTGTGCTATGATTTGAATTGAAGGCAATATATCTTGACTTTATTATACCTTGAGAATAGCCAGTACTTTAGTTATGACGCTTAGGATCAGTTTTTGACTCTTGTATAAGTACCTTAAAATGTATGATCTTAACTTTGCTTAACTGTTTTGACTAGTGTGTCTTGATAGTCCAATCTTGAGTGAGTTATGTGTCATGTGTGTGTGTGAGGTTTTTTGCTATTCTGTGCATTGCATTTGATGTCTAGAACTTTCTCCATGTATTTGCAAAGTGTAATAGTAGTTTTATTCAGTCTTGGAAGTGATTTATGAATTTGTTTGTTGAGCTAGTTATATGCTTTTACCCACCTAATTGTTATGTGTCGTAGTTAACCCTTTTGAGTATGTAATCTTATTTCTTTGGCAACCACGGTACAAACCTTACCCATTTGTTTGAACTGGTTATCTATTTGAACTTTTACCTCTCGTGAGCACTTGAATTTGTTATTAACTTTGTAAAGGATGAGGTGTGGGGTGATTGGTTTGGCTATTGAGTGGAACTATTGAAATAAGGAAGAAGGTGCATTGTTTTGAAAAAGTAAGAGCTACTTGAATTGACAAAGAAAAAAATAGTTATATTGTTGTGCAAAATATTCTTTGATAGTGGTGACTCTTGATGTAATTATGCTTAAAGAAGTAAGGAGTTAATGTATATTGATGTGAAGTTGGAGTTATGGTTTTACATAAGTGTGGGGTTTTGAATGGTTAATTGTATGTATTAAAGTGCTTAAGGAGGTGTAGTCATCTAATATCCAAATGCATCTTACCCATCCCGCAGCCTACATTACAACCAATTAAAGTCCTACTAGATCCTTGACTGAATTAGCTCAATTAGTAGAGTAGTACACTACGAGCAAGCCTATGGTACAGCTTTTGTGGCATATGAATTTTGTTTCTGAGAGTGAGCGAGTTCTTTCTATCTAGAGTTCCTAATTGTTCTTAGTTTCTATTGTGTGTTGAACTACTCTCTATTGTTGTGTGATGACACTTGATTCATGAAGGAGAAGTAAAGTCATTGACTTATGTGTTAGAGTAAGTGAGCGAGTTTCGAAAAATGCGTGGTGTTTTTGAGTCAAATCATGAGGCAAGGATGTTACGGTATTGTGCTTAGCCTATTTTAAATATTCTTGGCGTGATGAGTTATGAGAGTTGTTTAAAAAGGTCGTGTTCTATGTGAAGCATAGTTTGATTTCTCGAGGACGAAAAATGATTTAAGTGTGAAGTGTTGATTGTTGGATAGAATTGTGTATTTTGGTCGCTTATTGCACGACACTTTACTCGTTTTGAGATTTAATTGATAGTGTTTTGCACTTATTGTATGTTTATGACATGTAGGAGTGATTCCGAGCTATGTAGATGTTATGGAATGAATTTGAGCTATATGGAGCTTTGAAGTCTGAGTAAAATCCCAAGTTATTAAGTCAGGATTGTATTCAGGGGGTAAGGACAAAGTCTGGACGTCAAAAATCGAAGTTTGATCTGTACTATGAGAAATCCACATTGCCAACGTGCCGCGCTTGTACAAATTCATGCTGTCTATCAGAAGTTAGCTCTATAGATTTCCCCACTAATGCCACGCACGTCACTCGCCCCATGCGGCACGCCTGTGCAATTTTTACAGAGTAAATATCCTATTTCGGCTAGGAAAAGGTGATTTCCTTTGGGCCCAACCTTACTTGGTATAAATAGATGGAAAACCATTTTCTGGAGAGGTTCTTTGGACTATGTTCCCAGTAGAGTGACTTCATAATTTAAGGCCCAACGGATGGTTGAGAAGGGATGTTTGGCATATTTAGACTTTGTGATGGATGTTGGTTCTCGCAATCCTACCATTGATTCTGTTTCGGTAGTGCTAGACTTTTTGGATGTGTTCCCATAGACCTGTCGGGCATGCCACCCGACAAGGACATTGATTTTGGTACTGACTTGGTGCCTGGCACTCAGCCCATATCTATTCCTCTATATCATGTGGCACCAGCAGAGTTGAAGGAATTGAAAGAGCAACTTCGAGAGCTTTTTGATGAAAAAATGACTCAAACCCCGACTTTTAGATATTTTAATACCTGGGCGTCAGGTGTTCTTCCTGTTCGGGAAGCACCTAACTTGTTCGCAAAGAGCAACAACCAAAAGGCCTTCACGTTCGCGACGCCTGACCTTATCCCAGATCCCACAACTCTTCGTATTCGCGAAGGGTAAGGCCCTCATCTGCTTCGCGTTCACGACCAGCTTCTCGCGTTCACGATGAATAATCTGCCCTAGCCCCAAAATTCCCTTCGCGATCGCGAAGCACGACTTACTAGACACCAGAAATTACTGTTGCACAAGTTCAAAATGACCCAAAACCTATCAGTAACTCACCCCGAGCCCCTTGGGCTCCAAACCAAACATGCACAAAAGTGTAATAACATCATATAAACTCGCTCGTGCGATCAAACCAACTCCGAATTGCATCAAAATTTGCAAACAAGTTTCAAATAGAAAAACCGACATGTATCTAGTCCCAAAACAAAAATTCAAACGCAATAGCCATAAAGTCAACTTACAGTCAAACCTAAGAAGTTTCCAGACTTTCAAATTACTAGCTTTTGGCAAAACAAGCCAAATTAACCTAGGGACCTCCGAATTCAATTCCGGCCATACACCTAAGTCCAAAATCATTATACGGACCTACCAGAATGTTCAAAATACTAATGCAGGGTCATTTACACAAAATGTTGACCGTAGTCACCCCAAGTTCAAATTCTTACGTAAAAACTTTTTGGAAAAGACACAAACCACGCACGCAAATCAAGAAACATCAAATGAAGTTAAAGTTGGTCTCAGAACATGAAAATAAAGGATAGTACTCAAAAAGACATATCGGGTCGTACATTCTCCACCTCTAAAAGAACCATCCGTCCTCGAACATACATAAAAAAGTACCTGAACTAGTGAAAAAGTGTGAGTATCTATTCCGTGTATCGGACTCGGACTCCCATGTAGCTGCTTCGATCGACTGACCCCTCCATTGCACTTTCACAGAAGAAAAAATCTTAGACCTCAACTATTGAACCTGCCGGGCTAAAATAGCTACTAGCTCCTCCTCATAGGCTAAATTCTCATCAAGATGAATCGTGCTGAAATCCAAAACATGTGAGTTGTCCTCATGGTACTTCGGAAGCATGGACACGTGGAATACAAGATGTGCCCCAGATAGGATAGGAGGAAATGCAAGCCTGTAAGCAACCTCACCAACTCTGTTTAAGATCTCAAATGGGCCAATAAAACTTGGTCTCAACTTGATCTTCTTCCCGAACCTCATAACACCCTTCATGGGTGAAACTCTAAGAAAAAACCTCTCTTCCACCATATAAGCTACATCCTGAACCTTCTGGTTCGCATAACTCTTCTTCCTAGATTAAACAGTACGAAGTCGATCCTGAATCAACTTAACCTTCTCCATAGCATCACAGACCAAATCAGTGCCCAACAACCTTGCCTCACGGGCTCAAACCAACCAATAGGCGATCGGCATGGCCTCCTATACAAGGCCTCGTACGATCATCTGAATACTCGACCGGTACCTATTATTGTAGGCAAACTCTGCAAGAGGTAAGAATTGGTCCCATGAACCTCTGAAATCCATAACACAGGCACATCACATGTCCTACAATATCTGCATAGTGTGCTCGGGCTATCCATCCGTCTGAGGATGAAATATTGTGCTCATCTCAAGCCGCGTTCCCGACTTACGCTACACGCCTCTCCAGAAATGCTATGTGAAATGTGTGCCTCGGTCAGAAATTATGGAAATGGGCATACTGTGTAAGCGGATAATCTCCTTAATATAAATCTGAGCCTACCCCTTTGAAGAATAGGAAGTCACCACTGGAATAAAATGAACGGACTTAGTCAACCGGCCCACAATAACCCAAACTGCATCATACTTCCTTAAGGCCTGTGGCAAGCCTGCCACAAAATCCATGGTGATGTGCTCCCACTTCCACTCTAGTATCTCCAATATCTGAGTCAATCCATCCGGTTTCTGATGTTCATATATCACCTGTTGATAATTCAAATACCCATATACATAAGCAACATTCTTTCTTCATTCCTCACAACCAATAGTGCTGTTTCAAGTCATGATACATCTTCGTGACACCTGAGTGAATAGAATAGCGTGAACAGTGCGCCTTCTCAAGGATCAAATCTCTCAACCCATCAACATTTGGTGTAAAAATCCGGCCTTGAAGCTGCATAACACCATCATCACCAATCACAACATCCTTGGCACTACCCCGCTACACTATATCCTTCAACACCAAAAAGTGAGGATCATCAAACTGGTGAGCCTTAATACGCTCCAATAATGAAGATTGTGCCATCACACAAGCTAGCACCCGTCTGGGCTTCGAAATATCCAATCTCACAACCAGCTGCCAAAGACTGAACATCCAAGGCTAGTGGCCTCTCTGCCAATGCATCGGCCACCACATTGGCCTTCCCCGGATGATACAATATGGTGATACCATAGTCTTTTAACAACTCTAGCCATATCCGTTGCCGCAAATTAAGGTCTTTCTTCTTGAACAAGTATTGGAGACTCCGATGGTCTTTCTGCTGCCCTATCTAGTAACGTAGCCAATCACTTTACCATCCTGCATCAATATCGCGCCAAGCCTAATAAGCAGCGCAGCACAATACACGGTGTAAGATCCCAAACTTGTAGGCAACACCAACACTAGGGTTGTAGTCAATGCAATCTAGAGCTACTGAAAGCTCAACTCACACTCACCGGACCATCTGAAAAAAGAGCACCCTTCTGATTCAACTTAGTCAATGGGGTTGAGATAGATAAAATCCCCTCCATGAACCAGCGATAATATCCCGCCAAACCCAAGAAGCTCTGAATCTTTGTAGTTGAGGTAGGTCTAGGCTAGTTCAGAACTACCTCAATCTTCTTAGGATCTACTTTAATGCCCTCGAAAGATACAATATGGCCTAAAAACACAACCAAATTTAACATGAACTCGCACTTTGAAAACTTGGCATGTAACTGACTATCTCTGAGAGTCTAAAGTAAGATCCGATGATGTTTCTCATGCTCCTCACGACTGTGAGAGTAAACCAAAATATCATCAATGTGTTTCTAACATCTACTTCCCTTTTCTGGCAGTACTGTGTCTTTACTTTTCCAACATCTACTTGAAACTTCTATTTGCGAATTATTTTTAATGCCTTAGCGTAAAATCAGATGTAGCTCTGGCGCATCCATTTTTCGGAGGTTCGAACAGTGCCCAACTTTGATGCAACTTTGGTTTACTCGTGGATTCGAACCCTCAGTGAGACCAAAGGTTTTTAAGATGTTTAAATGTTTTTAGACGATATTTTTGTCGAGGGTAACCTTTGAGTAGGTTTCGATTTTTTGTAAAGGCCTCACTTTTTGGTTACGGACTTTGGACATCTCAAAATCGTTTTTAGGGTGGCCGTAAACCTTTTATATTCGGGCACCCCTAGTGGTTTTGGTGCCACTAGGATTCGGTAGCCCAAGTCGTCCAAATTTTTATTGGGCGACATTCGCCGAGTAGGGGTAGCACGTGGCTTTTAGGATCCAGGATCGAAGAAGCAAAATTCACAGTAAGGGTAGTAGAAATTTCTTTCATTGTTTAATATGCAAGGTACATGATCGAAGGCGCATAAAACTTGTGACGTGGCTAGAGTAATGTGGGCACGGTTCATATGATCATTTGACCCTTATAATGAATCCTAACCACCAAGCCTTAGCTCTTAGCACATAAAATTTTCTTTTTCCTCGCTAAACATCTTAACCCGGGGGTAATGGCCCCCAGTATTCGAGGTCGAACTCGTGAAGGTTCGAATACTGTTGGTCTGATGTAAATGACCATCAATTCCAGTTTAAATTTAGTCTTCAAATCTAAGGTAACACATTTTATTATTGCCTCGTTAAAACCCTTGCTGAAAAACCCACTTCGGGACAAAGCTGGTTCAAGGGAAAAAGAGTGCAACACGTGCATTAAGACCTAATAGCCACATCCGTCCTTGGATGATTACATGCATACGTTAGTCTGATTTATAACATGATTAAAAAGTAGAGTTTGTACCTTAGCACTAGTACCACTTTAAGTGTGTCACGTTCTAGTTTTTTGGTAATTGTACGCCTTTTCCTGCTTCGAGTTTATATGATCCTTTGCTGGTTATTCCGACAACTCGATACGGTCCTTCCCAATTCGCGGCCAGTTTCCCTTCGTTCAGGATCCTAGTGTGTAGTGTTATCGTCCTCAATACCAAGTCCCTGACTTGAAAGTGTCGGGGGTTATCTCTTGGATTGTAATACCTTTCTATTCACTGCTTTTGGGAGGCCAACCAGACCAGGGCAGCCTCTCGCCTTTCATCCAATAGTTCTTGGCTCGTGATCATGGCCTCACCGTTTGGCTCTTCGGTCACATACTATAACTTGAGGCTCGATTCTCCCACCTCGACTGTATTAAGTCATCTGCTTCATAGACCAAACAAAATGAGGTGGCCCCGGTGCTCTATTTTGAAGTCGTACGGTATACTTACAGGACTTCGTGTAGGATCTCCTTCCATTTCCCTTTCACACCGGTCAACCCCTTTTTCACATTTTGATGTATAGTCTTGTTCGTTGATTCTGCCTGCCTATTCCCACTAGGGCGATAAGGCATTGAGAGTATCTTCTTGATCTTGTGATCTTCGAAAAACATACTCACCTTGCTGCCGACGAATTGTTTTACGTTGTCGCAAATGATATCGACCAGTATCCCAAATTGACATATTATGTTATCCCATATTAAGTAAATGACTTCTTTCTCCCGGACCTTTTCGAATGCTTGAGCCTCAACCCATTTGGAAAAATAATCGATCATGAATAGTATGAATTAACCTTTATTGAGTGCCCATGGTAGGGGATCGACGATGTTCATTCCCCATTTCATATATAGCCACGGGGACAGGACCGAGTGGAGCATTTCTCTCGGCTAATGGATCATCGGGGTGTGTCTTTGCACTCATCACATTTCTGCACAAAGTCCTTCGCATCCTTCTTCATTTTGGTCAAGTAATAGCCAGCCCTAATTAGTTTCTGAACCAAAGATTCTGCCCTCGAATGGTTCCCACAAGTGCCTCCGTGAACTTTTGTTGTGGCGTATTCGGTCTCTCCTGGTCCCAAGCATCTGGTTTGTGGGCCGTCGAAGGTCCTCCTGAATAATGCCCCTTCGACCAAGCTAAATCTAGCAGCCTTGGTGCGCAGGGCTCTCGATTCTTTAGTATTCGAAGGCAATTTTCCTATCTTCAAGTAGTCTATGTATTTGTTTCTCCAATCCCAAGTTAAACTCGTTGAGTTCACTTCGACATGGTCTTCTTCTATCAGTGAGTTCATTGGATGCACTACTTATCCCGAATAGAACCCATCGGTATCGACCGGCGACCCCAAATTAACCAGTGCATCGGCTTCCCTATTTTGATCTCTGGGTACATGCTGCAAGGTCCATTCCCTGAATTCGTGTAGGATTACCTGCAATTTGTCCAAGTACCTTCGCATCCGTTCCCTTTTTTACTTCGAACGTTTTGTTAACTTGATTAACATGATGAGGGAGTCGTATTTGGCTTCGATTACTTCAGCCCAAGGCTTTTACCCAATTCTAGACCTAAAATCATGTCCTCATACTTTGCCTCTTTAGTAGTCAATTTCACATTTAATAGACTGCCCAATTATATTTCCCGTAGGTGGTTTTAATACGATGGAGCCCCGTTCCCTTCTCATTGGAGGCACTGTCCGTGAAGAGGGTCTAGATCCCCAAAGTAGTCCCCGAGGTTAGAAGTAGTTCCTTTCCAACTTCGGATATCAAGGTCGGCCTAAAGTTGGCCATGAAGTCTGCCGAAATTTGAGATTTCATGGCGTTTCGGGGTCAATATTTGATATCGAACCCACTAATTTCCACGGCCCATTTGTCCAACCGGCCCGAGAGCTCGGGCTTGTACATGATATTCCTTAGCGGTAAGAGGTCACGACACATATGGGGTGACATAGAAAGTACAGGTTTAGCTTCCTTGAAGCGCTTAGCAAAGCGAGCGCCAATTTTTCCAGGTGAGGATACCTTGATTCGGCCTCGCCTAGAGTCCTACTAGCATAGTAAATTTGAAATTGCGCACTTTCTTCCTCCCTGACTAAGACACCACTTACCGCCACCTAGGAAACCGCCAAATAGAGTTATAGTTGTTCATATGCCTTCGGAGTGTGCAGCAAGGGTGGACTTGATAGGTACCATTTAAGTTCTTCCAAAGTATGGCATTTTGGGGTCCAGGAAAAATTCCTCTTCTTCTTTAATAGTGAGAAGAATCGATGGCTCTTATCCGAGGACCTCGAGATGAACCGGCCCAAGGCGGCTATACGCCAGTATGTCTTTGAACGGCCTTGACGTTGTACACCACAGTAATGTCCTCTATGGCCTTTATTTTGTTGGGGTTGATATCGATCCCTCGATTAGATACAATGAACCCGAGGAATTTGCCTGATCCGACCCCGAATGCACACTTCTCCAAGTTCAGCTTCATGTTGTATTTCCTTAGTATGTCGAAGGTCTCCTACAAATGTTTCAAATGGTCCTCTGCTCGCAGGGACTTGACCGCCACATCGTCAATATAAACTTCCATTGATTTCTCTATTTGTTCTTCGAACATCCGGTTTACTACGCGTTGATAGGTGTCACTGTCGTTCTTTAATCCAAACGACATTACATTATAACAGTAGGTGCAAAATTTAGTGATGAAAGAAGTCTTTTCTTGATCATCTGGGTCCATCTGAATTTGGTTGTACCCAGAGTAGGCGTCGAAAAATCTGAGTATCTCGTGTTCGGCCGTTGCGTCGATCATTCAATCGATGTTAGGTAAAAGATGAGAATCCTTAGGGAATGCTTTGTTTAGATATTTGTAATCTACACACATTCTTATCTTATTCCCTTTTTAAGGCAATAAAACTACATTAGCTAACCAGTCCGGGTATTTAACTTCCCGGATGGATATTATATTAAGAAGTTTGGATACCTTATCCTTGATGAACGCGTGCTTGATCTCGGACTGCAGCCTCCTCTTTTGCTTAACGGGGTGGAACTTTTAGGTCCAAACTCAGCTTGTGAGTGATTATCTCCGGTGGGATCCCTATCATGTCAAAATGGGACCAAGCGAAGCAATCCACGTTAGCTTAAATAAAATGAATAAGTTTTTTTTAGCTCGAGGGTTAACCCGATCCCAAGTTATACCTTTCGATCCAGTAGGTGTTCGATTAATATGACTTGCTCCAACTCTTCAACCGTTGATTTGGTGGGGTCGGTGTCATCAGGAACTATGAATGATATCAGTACACCGTAATTGTCCTCCTCGTGTGCACCTCATTAATCCAGTTCGGTCGAGGTCGGCATCAGTGATTTCTATTTAATTTCTTCCTTTCTGGTCGGCTCCGCATCCCTTGATGTCGAAACCACAGGCACCGAGATTACCTAGTCGACAATGAACATCTCCTTTGTGACCACTTGTTCTCCATAGATCATCTTGATCCCCCTCCCTCAGTGTGGGGAATTTCAAGGCCTGGTGCAAGGTCGAGGGTACCTCCCTCATGTTGTGGACCCACGACCTTCCGAATAGATCATTATATCTCATGTCCCCCTCGATCATGTAGAATTTTGTTTCTTGGATCGTCACAACGGTGTTTACTGGAAAGGTTATCGCCCCTTTAGTGGTCTCACATGCCATGTTAAATCCGTTCAACACCTGGATTGCTAGCACGATCTAGTCATGTAACCCTAATTTCTCCAGGACCCTTAATCTAATGATGTTGGACGAGCTACCTGGATCAATCAACACACCTTTAACTCGAGACTTATTGATAAGTACGGATATTACCAACGCATCATTGTGAGGTTGCACGATGCCCTTGGCATCCTTGTCGCTGAACTGAATGGTTCCTCTAGGATATATCCTGGGTGCGTTTTTCCCTTGTGATAGATACTTTAGCGCGCTTTATCATTGATCCTTGAGGACATCGACTCCTCCAATGATCATGTTGATGACGTGCTGAGGCTCCTCTTGTTCGACCTGTTTGTTGGCGTCCCTGTTCCTGAAGTGGTTTTTGGCTCGATCACTCAAAAATTCTCGGAGGTGCCTGTTGTTGAATAATTGTGCAACTTCTTCTCCTAACTTCCGGCAATCCTCGGTCCTGTGACCATGAGTGTTGTGATACTTACATATCAAGTTAGTATCTCTTTGGGTAGGGTAAGACTGCAACGATCGGGGCCACTTGGTCTCTTTGATGCGCTCGATAGACGAAACGATGTTGGCAGCATCCACGTTATACTCTGATAATCTCAGTGCTTCCCTACTCCCGAGCGACCTATCGAAACCCCTTTTCCTCATCATACCTCGTCCACTAGGCCCTCGATCGCCTCTCTTCTCGGTCCTTGAGGGGTGATGTCGGGACCTATTTCCCCTCCGGTCTGCGCTGTATGGTTGGTACCGATACTGCATCGGTCTTGGCTCATGATCAACGTCTCTCTTAGACCTAACATCAGCCCTGGTGGGGTAGACAGACCCATATGGAGCTCCGAGTTGGTCATCCTCGACCCTGATCTTTGACCGTTATCTATTGTGGACGTCAGCCTAGGTCACCGTTGGGTACTCAACCAAAGTTTGTTTTAGTTGTTGAGAGGCCAAGGAACTTCGAGGGTTAAGACCCTGAGTTAATGCCTGAACGGACAATCATCTGCAACCGGAGGCAGGTCCATCCATTCTATATGGAACCTTGACACAAAGTCCCTAAGCATCTCGTTTTCTCTTTGTTTAACCTTGAAAAGGTCTGTCTTTCTGGTCTCAAACCTGATGGATCCGGCATGAGCTTTAACAAAAGAATCTGCAAGCATTGGAAATGAGTCAATGGAATTCGGGGGCAGTTTGTGATACCATATCACTGCTCCATTGGACAAAGTCTCCCCAAACTTCTTCTGTAACACTGACTCGTATTAATTGTCTATCAAGTCGTTCCCCTTGATTGAGCACGTATAGGAGGTCACATGCTCGTTTGGATCTGTGGTCCCGTTATATTTGGGGATATCAGGCATACAAAACCTCTTTGGAATCGGCTTCAGTTCCCTGTTCGGAGAAAAAGGCTTCTGGATAAATTTTTTGGAATCCGGCCCCTTCAATATCGGAGATTCTCCCGGGATCTGATCGACCCTGGAATTGTATGTTTCCAGCTTCTTATCATTAGCCTCAATTTTCTTCTCACCTGACTCCACCCGCTTCGTTAATACTTCAAGCATTTTCATTACCTCGGGATTGACCCCGAGCTCGGCTTCACCTCGTCTCTCGATGATTTGTTTATTCCTTCGAGTGCTTTCCCGAGATTGTTCGGGCTCGACCCTTTTGAGGGCATGGATTTGATTTTGCTGCACTATTGTCGTCTATTGAACCTGCAACATTTCGAAGATTAGTCGTAGACTTATCCATCACCTTCGCCTTCGGGTGCTTCCCGAGCCATTGGTCGGGGTTCCCCGTGAACACTGTTTTCAGGATCAGTAGGCAAATTGACATCGATGGCCACCTGTGAGTTAGCATCAACCGGATCGGCTACTAGGACGTCGTTGGTATCTGCAGGAGGCACCTCGTTGATAGCACCAAATTATTATTTTTGCCATGATGGCCAGACTCAACGTCAACGTTCAAGTGAGCAGACTAAGAGTTTGACATTTTTGGGCTGACATGAAATTTAGACTTAAAAGAACAAGCGTAAAAATGGGTGTGTTTTAGAGATTCGTATCAAATCACCACTATTATCCTAGCCCCACGGTGGGCGCCAAACTATTTATCCTTAAAACAAATAACAATTAAATTTGTACGGTTTTAAGGATATGTGGTTTGATTCAACACAATTAATCAAGAATAGTAAATAAATGAGTTAGAGACAATATAAACGATCAAACCAATTATAGAGTTATGGCCTAGCCCGAACCTAGGTTGAACATTAACTTTGTCCTCGATTGGACCCTTGGTTCGAGCCCAGTTGTAAGTGAAGAACAAGACAATTAAATAAGAACTTTAGCAGTAGCTAGAGCAGAGAAATAAACTTGAATTGCTTTCATTTCTGTGTTACAATGTGTGTTACAAAGAAAAACTTTCCCTTTATATAGTAGGATAGTTTCATCCCTAGTATAAGTATATAAAAGGTAAAAATCTTCCTTTCTCGTTAATTACTGATCCGTAACCATTGAGCGAGATCTGCATCGTGATATCTGGTTAAGTGCGAATATCACGATCCTCTATTTGTCGTGTGTAACCATTTACCGTATTTACCGAGGCCGTTAGAACTCGTTCTGGTTTCGAGGCGGTTCCTCTATCATGTACGATGATGAGCACGTCTTTCACCTTTCATAGATCTCGATACGAAGGGCTCCCAGCCTCGATTTCAATCCGTTCATCCATGATCTTCCTTAGTTTTCTTCACCAGGAAATCGGGGTATGCATTACTCCCCATTTTACCTGCATACAATTCTATTGTTTATTTGAAAATGAATCTCATTCATATGTAATAACCACTTGTCCCTTTGCGTGAGCATCCAAGCTAAGCATAATATTTACAACACTAAGGGCACCATGCCACTTCTTAGGCAATAATTTTGCTAGTAGCTCTTTTCTTAATTCATAAAGGTAAAAACTTATTTGTATCAGGTGTTTACATCAATTCAATAAATAAAAGAAACATGTTTTTGTGAATATATTATTCTAAAACATAGTCAAATAATACAGCGTCTTCCTTTAATTTGTCACTTAATAAAAATAAATTAGTATAATTTGATATAAACACTTAGTACGAGCAAGTTTTTACCGTAAAGAATTGCCTTAGAGCCTATTTCGCCAAGCTTCTAGGAGGTCAATCAAAAGTACTTTTTTGAAAATTTGATGTATTTAGCCATGATGGAGAACTTGAAAAGTAGTTTTGTGCTGGAGAAGCAATTTTTTGCTTTTGAAAAGAAACTATAAATTCTAACTTCTTCCGAGAAATAGAAGTATAATCACAAGCAGAAAATTAATTTTTTGGATAAAAGTATCCTTAATATAATTATATTTTTTAAATTATCCTTCATTAATTTAACCTTTTCCTATTCCTTTTCTATTTTTACCATCCCTTTGTTCTTTTTATTTATTTTATTTTTATCGTATTTTTTATTCTCCTTCTCCTATTATTTTTTTAAATAATGTCTCTAATATCTTTTATATAAAAATTATAAAGTCTATTTTTAATTTATATTGAATGAAGATATTGCTTAAATCATCATATAAATAATAGGTAATACCTGATATCCAGTATTATTGCTTGAATAATATAGTTTATATTGATTAAGATTTTTAGTATATATTTTTACTTTATATTTTATATTTTAATTTAATAAAAATAAAAAAATTAATTTAATTCTTCTAAAATATTTAATTTTTTTTTTTTTTTAATAATACAAAGTATAAATTAAAAATTTACTATCTTTTTTCGTAATATGACACTCAAAAGTATTTTTAAAAAGATTGACAAAATACAATTTTACTTATCAAATATTACAAAAAATACTTATTAAAATAAATTTGCTAAACACAAATTGCAACTCTCCCAAAGTACTTATTAAAAAATATTTATTTTTGAACAAATTTTTTTCTCAAAAGAAGCAATTTTTGACCAAACGAGTTCTTAAAACTAGTTAGAGCTTGGAAAGAAACATCTTACATCTCTCTTTGCCTAACAAAGAGGGCATTTTGAATATATTGCAATTATATAGATGAAAAGGAAAGAAAAAAAAAGAGCATAACAATTTCAGTTTTTATTTTTTATTTTATTTTTGAAGCTGCAACGTTTCTTTTCCACTTGCACATCCATAAATCTCAAATTATTTAGAATATCAAAAAGTATAAATCATAGAACCAATTTCGTGTTAGCTTGTTACCTCTTCTTCACTTGATATTTAAATAATATTACAATTACTGTACATAACAATAAAAAGTAATTTCTGGTATAAGTTTCACTATTCATAAAAATATGTCATTTGAGATGATGAAGACATAACTTACTATCAACAGTAGACTAATTGTAACCAAATTGAAGTTATCCATTTTTTCTTAAAGTAATGTCAGATTAATTAGCTAGCCAGGATACAGATAATTTGGGTTTCAATTAATGTAAATATAATATATTAATTATTTTCGCGCATTAGGTAAGTGATTAAAGTTATATTGCAATAACTGGTTTGGTGCGTGAATATGTATTTTTCCTTATTACCAAAAAAAAGAAATATTTTTCTTAGTAATTAAATTTAAAGATAATATGACAGTTTTTGCTTTGTGTTCATAAAGGACAAAGTTTATTTCACTCAAACATCGTCTCTTGTACTTAAAAGACAAACCATCCTTTCATCGAGTTATTGACTCCATTTCCGAGCTTAGTGTTATGGTAAGTAAAGTGTTATATTTTTCATATATATATATATATGACAAATCATCCTTTCATTGAGTTATTGACTCCACTTCCGAGCTTGTGTTATGGTAGGCAAAGTGTTCTATTTTTAATATATATTTTTCATATATATAAAAGACAAATCATCCTTTCATTGAGTTATTGACTCCACTTCCGAGCTTGTGTTATGGTAGGCAAAGTGTTATATATATATATATATATATATATATATATAAGAGACAAATTATCCTTTCATTGAGTTGTTGACTCCACTTCCGAACTTGTATTATGGTAGGCAAAGTGTTATATTTTTTATATATATACTTTTCATATATATATGTGTGTGTGTTCTCTTATACTTAAAAGACAAATCATCATTTCATTGAGTTATTGACTCTATTTCCGAGTTTGTGTTATGGTAGGCAAAGTGTTATAATATTTTATATATATATATATATATATATATATATATATATATATATATATATATGTGTGTGTGTGTGTGTGTGTGTGTCTTCTCTTATACTTAAAAGACAAATCATCCTTTCATTGAGTTATTGACTCACTTCCAAGCTTGTGTTATGGCAGGCAAAGTGTTAATACTATTTTCATATAATGCCACCCACCCTTCTATCAACCTATATATATAGAGAGAGAGTAAGACCTCTATATAACAGAGTGGGCATAGTTTGAGCAAACTCAAAATCCGAAATTAAATTCAAAAATTTTGAATTTTTGGTTTAGATTTTGAGATTATGGATCGGTTTATGGATATAATTTTTAAAAATTTTGGATTTCAGACTGGATACCCTACCTATTAGATATTATTTCATATATTCAATATTAATTACTAAGTTGCAGTGAGAATACTTTCTATTTGGATATGATTTTACTATTTCTACTTTTTATCGGCCATATTAATGTCTCTATTGTATTTTTTTAATAATAATCTTATTACTTGAATAGTTCATTTGGATGACTGCGATGAGAATGAGGAACTTTTCAGCTAATTTAACATGAATACTTCATTTGAATATTCAAAAGAAACAACTCAACTTATAAGCTCAAAATCGAAAATTCAAAATATCAAACCGATTAATCTGAAACCGAACTTAAAAAAAAAACGGTCCAAGCCGAGCTTATTTAGATTAGATTTAGACTGTCATTTCTTCAATCCGAAAACCGAATCTCCAAACCGAAATTGTCATATGCAATCTGAAATGAACGAACACCCACCCCTAATAACAATATTCCTATATAACAACACTTCACTATAAAGGTCAAGTTTTTTCAAGGAACCAATTTTCATCTTATGTTATAATATATGTTCTCTATAACAGTACTTCGCTATAACATCCAAAAATATTCGGAATAACATAACATCAAAATTTGTTCCTAAAAAAACTTGACATTTATAGTGAAGTGTTGTTATATATGAATGTTGTTACAGATATATATATATATATATATATATATATATATATGTCCAAAAAGTCATACTCATATCCCATAATACACTTTTCTTTTTAGCCTATCTAAAGATAATAATTTTATTATTTAAAAATAATTTAAAATTTTAAAAATAATTTAAAATTGAAAAGACTTATTATTTTTAATAAAATGATATATAATTACTTAAATAAGTATAATTTCTTTTAGATCATAAAATCAATTTTTATAATATTTTATATTCAATCAAACTACGTCAAATAAAGACGCAAGAAATATCATGGATTGGACTGTTCTCCAGTTCCTTATTATAAGGGTGGCAAGTGGGCCAGTCCAGGACGGAGATCGGCCCGGGACCGCGGGCCAAACGGGCCAAACGGGCCTGGACCGGTGTGCGTGGGTCTGGTCCGGGCTTCTGGGTCGGTTCTTCACTTTAGGACTGCTAGGCCCGTGACCGTTTGGGACCGGGACCGGACCGGTCCTTGGCCGGCCCAAAAGATCCCAACGACCAAGTTTAAAAAAAAAATTCCGTTGTAAAAATTGCATGGGACAGTCACTTTTTAAAGTGGTATTTACTTTTTATCCAGTATTTTTAATGCTGAGCAAAACTAGCCACTAATTTATTAAAATTAATATAAAAAAACGGTGTTACCTTTTCTTCTATCTATTTTCCTTCCCAAACCCTAAATGACGAGAGCCCTCACATGAACTCATAGATGGCCAGAAACAGTAACCAATATGAAAAACTTCAGATGAAAACTAAGAAGTGAGGCGTGGAAGAAGCATGAGATCGTTAAATAAAGAAAAGAATACAGAAAACTCATACAATTTGAGAAATCAATAGTGACAACTTGGAACCATATCTGAGAGGAAAGTATTAAATATTTATATTGAATTCACATGTAGTCCTGAACTTAGAGTTCCAAGTTCAAAAAATAAGAACATGTAGTCCTGAACTTAGATTTACAAGTTCAAAAGTTAAGGACAGGTAGTCCTAAACTTAGAGTTACAAGCTCAAAAACTAAGGACAGGTAGTCCTTAACTTAGACTTACAAGCTCATAAATTAAGGACATCTAGTCCTGAACTTACAGTAACAAGCTCATAAGTTAAGACACTTGGTCCTGAACTTAGAGTTCCAAGTTCAAAAAATAAGAACATGTAATCCTGAACTTAGATTTACAAGTTCAAAAGTTAAGGACAGGAAGTCCTAAACTTAGAGTTACAAGCTCAAAAACTAAGGACATGTAGTCCTTAACTTAGACTTGCAAGCTCATAAATTAAGGACATCTAGTCCTGAACTTACAGTAACAAGCTCATAAGTTAAGACACTTGGTCCTGAACTTAGAGTTACAAGCACAAAAATTAAGGACATGAAATCCTTAACTTAGCGTTACAAGCACAGATTTTAAGGACATGTGGTCCTAAATTTCGAGTTCCAAGTTCAAAAGTTAAGGACAAGTAGTCCTGAACTTAGAGTTACAGGTTCAAAAGTTAAGGACATGTAGTCCTAAACTTAGACTTACAAGGTCATAAATTAAGGAATCCGGAACTTACAGTAACAAGCTCGTAAGTTAAGGACACTTGGTCCTAAACTTTATGAGCAAAAGGGTATTTTCGTCCGGACGGATAAAAATTTATTAAAGCAGTGACTAAAAACTAAAGGCATTTAACCAGTGAGTTAAAAGTAAATACATGTCTTATTAATGGCTAACCGTGTACTTCCCCAATTCCGTTGGGCAGCCCAAAATCTGGTCGTTGGCCTTTAAAAATAGTTGTTGGCTATTTACAAAATAGTCATTTAACCCCCAATCTTTGTTTTAACCGTAAACTTTTTATAATTATATTTTTTCCCTATTTTCAACTATGAATACCCCATTCTTTCATTTTTTTTTACAAAATCATGTGTCACAATCTCTCTTTAATTTTCTTCTATAATTACTACTATTGCTTACTTTATTGTTATAGTTTGTGAAAAAATTATGAAGTTGATAAATTGAAAGTCTTCAAATCTTTAATGATAATCAATTTTCAATAAGTTATTCGTAAATTCGATAAAATCATTCTAACTCTTAAGTTTTAATATTATAATTTTATTTGTTTTATTTGTTTTACCAATCTCCAAATTTTATTTTGGTATACGACCTTCAGTTGTCACACAAAAACGAGTACATGAGTTTGAGAGCAAACGAAGAGTATTAAATTTTCCACTTTCCAGCAGAACCACATTCTCCAATTCCTCTTCGTGAAGCCAAAAAGAATCAATTTTTCTGCAACCCCAAATTCAATTCAGATTTTTCCTCATAAATTGTCAAATGGCTACTTCAATTCAAAATTTAGTAACACCATTTCCTTGCCGGTGTTTGAGCAATACGTCGTCGTTTCCATCCCTTTCTTCTCCAATCGCCATTTTCCGACGCAGAAATCCAAGAAACAAGTTAAAGGGTATGTGTAGAGCAATGGTAGAGGAGACAGTACAAGGAGGAGGGGCTGCATCTGCTTTTGCTAAAGAAATGGAACGGCTTTCTGCTAAAGAGTCTCTTCTTCTTGCTGTCAGTAGTCATTCTTCCCTCTCTTTTTAACTCCATTTTAGATTTTTCTTTTTTTGTGATTTAGTCTTCTAATGCCTGAAGTTCCAATTTTGTTACTCCCTTTGTCTCAATTTCAATTTATGTGACACTACTTGACACGAAGTTTAAGAAAGTAAGTAAATATGTCATAACATTTCTGTAGCTATAAAAATTTCTTATTAATGGTAATTAAATAATTTAAGTTAAATTATTTTTAAATTTAAAAAGAATTCATTCTTTCTAGAGCATACAGAAAAGTAATAGGGTCACATAAATCGGAATAGAGGAAGAATCTTTTTTTTCCATATGAATACAAGTGTTTATATTTGCTCATTAAGTGTAAGAAGAAAAGGGTATATAAGGAGAAATGGGTATCACTGTAAGATGAAGGATTGTTTGTATGTATCTGTATTTTCAGAAGTTTCAGTCTTTCCTTTGTTTTAATGGGAGAGGTAATTCTTTGATGTTATTGTGCTTTTTTTTATGTGTGAGAAGACAATGTCATATAGAGATGGATGTTTTTTTTTTGCTAAATGAGGTTGTTTGGTATGAAGGAAGATGTCTTCCATTGAAAATCCTTTTTATAAGAAAATCTTTTCTTTGGGAAATTGGTTTTTGGTTTGTTTTCAGTGTTAGGTTGGGCGTAGAAGTTGGTGTCATGTACTAATCACAAGGTATAGGATAACGTATGAGTATAAAAATTTTGGGTATCGTTTGGTGAGNAGAACAATATTATTGATTATACTGAACTGTTTATTTTTAAGGATTTGCTCTTCTATGCTTTTTTTTTGTCCCTTAAGCAGTAAAAAAGAAATTATTTATTCTATTATAGTTCAAGGATGCTGGTGGGTTCGAGGCAGTGGTCACTGGGAAGATAACAGATGTACAACGCATTGATGTGAATGAGAGGATCATTGGTCTCGAGAGGCTCAATCCGACACCTCGTCCCACAACGTAAGGTGTTAAATGTTACTGACAAATTTAACTTTCAAGCTTCTTGACAAGGTATTCATTGGTGGTTTCATTACTTAGGTCTAACAATTTGGAAGGCCTATGGAATTTTGAGTGGTTTGGAGCTGGTAGCCCGGTACTCATTTTTGCCAAATTTTTGTTTGGGTAAGTTCTATATTTTGGGATAACGTTCTCTTTTTTTCCCCCTGTTCCAACTTAAATCAACTCTTTAGTTTGTGAACCAAGTAGATATGCTTGCTATCTTCCCCTGCATGCAATAAAATATAAGAGATGATATATTATATTGTTGAAAAATCCCATGTGACAACCTCAAAAACCTATATAGTGCCGTACCTCCCTAATCATGTTTGCTCATATTGTTCCAGTAAGGTACCTGCCCCCTCAAGTTCTCTATGAATGCTCTAAAACCACTGATCAAGTCAGTGTGCTAATATAACAGAACTTAGCTTCGAAGAAGAAAGTTGATGAGCTTCCTCTTAAAGCCACTGTTTTTCGTTCATCCTAAGAACCATATTTAAACAAATTCTTGACTTTGAACAAATGTTGCTCTGAAGCTCCTGCCACAATCATTGATCTCTGTTCTTGCTAATACTACGATTTGACAATCCATCAAAGAGGTGTTACAGAATAATGTTGCTGAAAGATATGTGTAAGCTGGATGCTGATCCAGGATTTCAGGAATATGGGGTACACTATTGTGAATAAGCGGATTCAGGATTTCAATTTGATGGGTTTCAACCTTTAGGTTCTTACCGTTGACCACATCACACTTTTGAAATTATACGTTCAATGTTTTTTTTTTTTTTTTTTTTTTTTTTTTTTTGGAATTTTACATTTTCACCTATACTCTGTGTCAAAAATATTGCGATTAGCTGAACTCATCGACTGTACATGAGTCTAGGAGGGGATTTTTATGTATAAACCAAACAAAAAAAGGAAGACAAAGGAAAAAGTTATTTAATTATAAAATGCAAGATGGGCGTGGGAATTAAACCCTTGACCTCACTTGTAGAGGTTCAGCCAGTAACCACTGTACCATATGACTCTTTGATCTTGGGTGTACGCCCATATATTTAAATAGTTTTGAAGAGATATAACATTGCTATACATAGTTAAAGGAGGAGATCATGGGTGGTGCACGTGAAACCCATACTCCTCCTCTTGGATATGCCCGTGGCTGGATGAGCTGTGAACCAGAATCTGTTGGCTTGATTCTCTGTTAGCAAGACATTTTTCTTTTAAAGGGAGTAGGCTATTTGTTAGAGTCTTAAATGTTCTATTCGGCACATTACTTAAGTTGCTGGTGCATGTATGCTTGTTCACTTTTAGCCAATGTGCTAACTTGAAGTTGATCGTGGTTTTGCTTTTAGTTTAGTTCGATAAATGTCAGCTAATGATGTTTCTACCAAAATATGCTGTTGCAGGAGAATTCCTCCGACGTTGGCAAATTTATCAAAATTAGATGTGCTGATCAAGGATGGATACGGGACTGCCACTGCACAAGTCAAATTACTAAATTCGGTAGTTTATCTTTGTCAGAAAATTTGATACATAAAGTCCATGCTAGTATTCAGAAAATAATCTTCCCTCTGGTAACTAGAAAGTTAAAAGTAAAACAATACTAAAAACTTCTACAAATGGAGGGGTCGTTTGGTTCACTAACTAGTTATGAGGGGAATAATATGGGGATTATTATGCGATGAATAATAATGTAGTGACTTCTACACGTTGAATAATAATCTATGGACTGTTATAAGGTGAATAATTATATAAGGGTTGTTACTTTAAAATATTTTTTGTCTCTAGATACTTTTATCCAAGTATTGCTAATACACTATTCCTTCTCTACATTCTGTCCTCCATAAAATTATATATAGATTACCGCATAACTTTTGCCGGTATGAGTATTCTTTTTACCTCTCATTAACTTAAGCTTGGTCCCTGATTCTTGCAAGCTGGCAATTAGTTCTACACTGGTCAATATCAATTGAGTCTTAATCAAGGACTCAGGGTGTTGCTTCTTTCAATTTATTAGTTGAGACCATTGTGAAATGTTAGTGAATTATTAGTATATATCTGATCATAGATATCTGAAGAAGTGAAAATACTTGTGGCAAAAATGCAGATTGAGAATAATTTTATCGTCTCCACCAAGTATAGTGTTGAGGGGCCTCTTCGTATGAAAGAAGAGTATGTTGAAGGGACATTTGAATCTCCAAAGGTCAATGAGGAAGCTGTACCTGAACAACTAAGAGGTGCTTTTGGCCAGGCTTTTAACACAATGCAACAACTTCCTGTCCCCATTAAAGATGCTGTGTCCAGTGGGGTGAAAGTTCCTCTCGGTGAGATTTCAGTAAAGATTTGATCTTTGTTATCAACTAAAACATACTTCTTACTCATTTAATGCAGAGATACTGTACCTTGTTAAGAGAGCTAAAACAATGATATGTTCAAATATTGGCAAATGGGCTAATCCTGTTTGCTGTGTACCTTAGATGAAGAAAAATGTGTTCCGGCTTATAAATATCTTTCTCTGACTTGCCTTATGAATTACTCCCTCCGTCACAAGGACAAAGTGTTGCACATACATTTTTAGTCTCTCCCAAAAACAATGTCATACTTATCTAGAAACAATTTAGGACTCGTTTGGCCATAGATTTTGCCAAAATAAACTTGGGTTTTATTTGGCAAACACATGTTTGGCCATAAATTTTGCCTATATTTTGGCAAAATCCCAAATCCCAAAACCCAAAACTCAAAACCAGCTCAATAGCTGATTTTTGGCCAAATCCCTCGTAATACACATATTTTTCAAAAATAAATTTGGGAAATATGTTTTGAAAACGTATATCCAAACACATTTTCATCTTCAAGCTAAACTTCATTCAAAACAGATTTTTCAAAACAAATTTGGGTATCTATGGCCAAACGCTAGCTTAATACTTTAAACCATTTTATCTTAATGAGATGATTTATAACCGCACAACAGTTTACTTGTTGCTTACATTAGGTTGATTAAGGACATGTATGATGGAGTAAAGATCCGAGTGGGTGAGGACTCGAACCATTTTTCGGTGATGGTGAGGTTGCATCAAGGGTCGGCACTCGGTCCTTTTTTGTTTGCTCTGGTGATGGATGTACTGACGCGCCACATCCAAGGGGAGGTGTCGTGGTGCATGCTATTTGCAGATGATATTGTATTGATTGACGAGGTTGTATGAACGCGCAATTAGAGGTATGGAGGCAGACCCTGGAAAAGATTCCAAGTTGAGTAGGACCAAGACAGAATACTTGGAGTGTAAGTTCGGTGGCGAGACTCAAGGAGGGGAAGGGGAGGTGAGGCTGGACTCGTAGGTCATCCTTAGGAGTGGAAGTTTTAAATACCTTGGGTCTATTATTCAGGGGGATGGGGAGATTGATGATTTTACTTGTTGCTTACGTTACGTTGATTAAGGACATGTATGATGGAGTAAAGATCCGAGTGAGGACGGTGGGTGGGGACTCGAACCATTTTCGGTGATGATGAGGTTGCATCAAGGGTCGGCACTCGGTCCTTTTTTGTTTGCTCTGGTGATGGATGTACTGACGCGCCACATCCAAGGGGAGGTGTCGTGGTGCATGCTATTTGCAGATGATATTGTATTGATTGATGAGACACGAGATTGTATGAACGCGCAATTAGAGGTATGGAGGCAGACCCTGGAATCTAAAGATTTCAAGTTGAGTAGGACCAAGACAGAATACTTGGAGTGTAAGTTCGGTGGCGAGACTCAAGGAGGGGAAGGGGAGGTGAGGCTGGACTCGTAGGTCATCCGTAGGAGTGGAAGTTTTAAGTACCTTGGGTCTATTATTCAGGGGGATGGGGAGATTGATGAAGATGTCACACATCGTATTGGGGCGGGATGGATGAAATGGAGACTCGCTACCGGTGTTTTGTGTGACAAGAAGGTGACACCGAAACTTAAAGTAAGTTCTACAAATTGGTAGTCAGACCAACGATGTTATATGGAGCTGAGTGTTGGCCAATCAAGATCGCTCATGTCCAGAAGATGAAGGTAGCAGAGATGAGGATGTTGAGATGGATGTGCAGGCACACAAAGTTAGATAGGATTAGAAATGAGGTTATTCGCGACAAGATGGGTGTGACCCCTATTGAGGACAAGATGCGGGAAGCGCGACTTAGGTGGTTTGGTTATGTGAGGAGGAGCACAAACGCTCCGGTAAGGAAGTGTGAAAGGTTGACATTGGAGGGCCTACGGAGAGGTAGAGGTAGGCCAAAGAAGAGGTGGGGAGAGGTGATTAGGCAAGACATGACGCAACTTCAGCTGATCGAGGACATGACCCTCCATAAGAAGGTATAGAGGTCGAGGATTAGTGTAGTAGATTAGGTAGTCTAGAGTGTTCATAACAGTAGTATTAGCACGCAGTCTCGCTTTCTGTTGGTAGTAGGTTTTTATGACTAACTGTTGTTTCTTTCATTGTTGTTCACCTTACTATGTGGTTGTTTTTATTTTTTTGCTTTTATGGCTTCTTGGACTGTCCCTTATTGTCTATATTTTCATTAATGTGGTGCTTATGCTTTTCTAAGCCGAGGGTCTATTGGAAACAACCTTCCTATCCTCTACTGTGTATGTTGTTGTTGTTGTTGTACCTTTTGCCTTGTGAATTATGATATCCGATTAGTAAATGTCTGCCAATTTTGTTTCACTTTTGTTCTGCAAATTTGCAGACTTTTTTCTTTGCTTAGGATTTTGCAGACACTAGCTTGTTTGGTTACTTGCCAAATGATATTGTTCATCCACAAAACACTCTGATTAGTAAAAGTGATATTCTAATCTATCCGCTTTATTCTCTGAAATTCCTTCCTGTTTTCTTCATCTACCTAGTATATGATTTTATGTTTTCTACTCATTACAAATAAAAGGGCAGTTTGGAATGAAGGATCTCTTTTGGTTAGGGGGATATCATTAGGATCATTTCTCGTAAATGGGACAGTAAAGATGAGACGGAGGGAGAGTTAAGTTTTTTGACATATCAACAAGCATTTGCCTCATTAAGATGCTGCTTCTCGAAGCATATCGATCGAGTCAATCTATTCTTCAAATGCTCAAATCTTATAGCATCGGTAAAAACCATTTGGAGTTATTCAACTGCCTGCACTTGCCTTCAAGCAAGACTTAGTTTGACTTATTTTGATTGTTTGATTTTATCCAGCCTAGCCACTGTCGAGAACTCATTCAACTTGAGCACATTGATATTTCTTGAATTTCCAATCTCGTCTTTTTTGGTTACTTTGTTTATGCTTCTTAAAGGCTTCACATCTTTAATTACGAGTGGATACTCTAATATCTTGAAACACAAGGAAGAAGCTAAAGAGGACTAGAAAAATTGCAGATTGAAGAAAATATCTTTTCTAGATTTATGTTATTGCTAAGTGTTGGGCTTTTATTTGTGTTGCTTCTCACTCTGGGCTGTTACGATCTCAGGAGGGACCTTTCAGAGGCTTATTATGATTTCTTACCTTGACGACGAGATCCTGGTGAGTCATCTCTATATAAAAACTTCTAGAAAGCACTATTACATAAATTTTTCATCCACGGTTAGTATATAGCATCACAATCTTCTAGTGCTTGAAAACAGAATTGTTTGTATCCAACCTTTTAGCTTTTTCACTAGGTTGATAACTGAGAATACTTTTATAATGTAAAACTATTAAATTATAAGGAAAATGGTTAATGATTCTAGAATTTGCACAACTGATAAGTAAGTGCGGATTGTTATGCCTTCAAATGTATATGAACTGTGAACCAAGTATTGCTGCTGTTATATGGCAGAAGTTAGTTCAATGAATTGAACATCGAGTATTTATGAAACTCTCATGATATGTGCTGGTTGGGCGCAGATCGTAAGGAATGCTGCAGGAGAACCTGAGGTCCTAACAAGGTTGGAGGCACCACCTGAAACGGAACGAATAACTGAATATGAGAGTTAACTGTCGCACATTTTGTATGAAAAAAACAACTCTTTCTCCTATTACTCACATTTCTATGTAACGTTGAGAATACGTTGTATATCAATTTCACAACAATCCTACCTACCTACCTCGTTCTTTCTTTTCACAAGTGTTGTTGTACACAGTAATGCCACAGCGATGAGCGACGAACATGAGCTCACTCCATAGTAGAAAAGAACTGGTAAAACTTGCCATGGCTTTGTGAATTTGAATCTTTTTGACGTGGAAGAAGTGGTTGGTGTTAGTAAGAAATAGAAAAGTTGTTATCAGAGTTGGTATTAGAGATCTCCATCTTACGTTTGTATGATTGTTTCTTTATGACATCTTTGGTTAACGCATGTAGCTATTATCTTCTCATTGTGTTGATGGACCAGGACTCAGTAAGTTCTCAACTTGTGAAGTATTTTAGCAGATTTTCACACAATCAAGAAATCTTGGAATTTGCTGACGTATTGTTAAATGTTAATCAACTTAACTGAAGATAAATTATTTATAGGCGGATATGGGTCAATTGGACCCTTTTTAATTGAATTGAAGAAAATAATCTTGTAAACATCTCTCGTGTGTTATTTTTAAATCTATTATGTGCAAAAATAAATGGTAAAAATAGTACGGGCTAGCCAGTTTTCGGATTGGTCATTCAAATAGCTAGTATTTGCAACGTTATTGAAAAATAGCCACTATTTTGCTGCAACACGGAAAGTTCCAATATAATATACTGGAGATCGGTGTACCTGTATATGAACTTCCAGCATATTATGCTAGAACTCCAACACGCAGAAATTCCAGCATAATATACTAGAGATTGGAGCACTTGTGTAAGAATTTCCAGCATATTATGCTGGACCGATATATTATATTAGAACTCCAGTATATTATAGTGGAACTCCAGTATATATACTTGAGTATACTTATGCTGGAACTTCATATTATACTGGAGTTTTCGTATACTATATTGGAATTTCCAGTATACTATTCTGTAGTATTTTTTTGGATTTTGAACAGTATTTTCACTTAAAGTTATTCACATGAAAAGCGGCTAAATTTCGATTACTTTTAAAACTTTAGCTATTTTTGATTGACCACTCGTAAATTTAGCTATTTTTGAATTTCTCTCCCATAAATGTGGATAGCAAACATAACTTTCTTACTGACAATACTTAGGAGTCTATCTAATTTGAATCGACATGTCTAGACATGAATATTTTTCTTCTGGGTCAAACCTGCTACTATATGTATTAGAAATATAAAATATTTTATAAGTTTATATACAATTACTAGAAATATAAAAAAGAGCAACATAATTTTATAAGTTACATCTAATGTTCAAGGTCTACATTTTAATCCAAAATTTTAAGCAAAAATAATATTTCTGACCGAGAAATAAGTCACAAATTCAAGTGACAAGAATAATATTCGTAGTGGATGTATAAAACTTTCATAAAACCGTCACAAATTCATCAACATTGATGAATTCTTTTGTAAAGCCTTCACAAATCTTTCAATTTTTGTGAGGGGTCATAAATATTTCATTAAAGATCGGTGTTTTTCTTGTTTATATACTAAAACCAAACCCAAAAAAAAAGAAGATAAATTAAACAAAACGAGTAGGGTAGCATAATATAAAGTCATTTGAAAACATTTTTACAATGGATGTAGAACAGATATATCATCCGATCCTATCATGAAATAAGAAATACTCTACACTGAAACTTGCAAGAAAAAGAAAAATAAAACAATAAAAATAGAGATACACAACTAATATCCTGTAATTAAACAAAAAATAAACAAAAAAACAAAAAGAAGTGTTGCATGCTTGTGTTCGATAGCAAGTAATGCATCCAAATGGAGCTTAGATATATACTAACTGCATTTTCTCATTAACAAAATATAGCTCTAGAATAGTAGTATAAACTACAAATAATTCTTGCATATATACAATATGGCACCCTGCACATAAGTGATTCAAGATTTTAATTTGATGGTTTCAATCTTTTAAGCTACTACTACATGCACTGTACTTGTAACGTTTTAGATTTCAAATATAATCTATATTTCGTATAAAAATAATGGATTCAATTGACCTCGTAATATCAAGCCTAAAGTGAACAACATAGCGAGAGAAGAAGGGGTAATCATGATCATATAAAAATATTAATTAAGTACCTAAAAGAACAAGAATATTGAAAAAAAATTGATCATCATTAGACTAATTAACTCCATTTATATTTCTCATCTCTCAAGTTATTAATTAATTAATTAAGCAAGTTGTGATTCTTCATAGCATCTGAAGGAAGCAAAGGAAACTGATTAAACTCTTCCATCAAACCATCCAAGAAACCTCCACCAGAATTTGCATTCCTCCATATCTCTTCTTCACCTTTTATTCTTTCTCCCCACTCTGAGGAATTAAGAAATCCAGCCCTTAGCTCCATTTTCTTGTTGGTGGTCACACAGTTCAACATGATCGACGGCTCCTGTAATAACTTATTATTTCTGCCGGGAATAATTTGCTTCATGTTGTAAATATTGCTTTCTTTCTTCTTCTTCTTCTTCTTCTTCTTATCTGACGGTGATGGCTTCCCTGTGAGCCTTTGAACGATTTCCCGAAAATTCGTCACGTCTGTCTTGATGATCTCTGGTGCAAATACGTGAACTATTCGGATTTGGGGCTTCATTTTGGATATTGTTTGTGAATTCTTGTTCATCCCTGGTGCTGAACATGATGATGGACGACTTGTGCTTCTTATTATGCCACCTTTTTCTTCCATGTTATTATACATCATTTTCTTGCTTCCTTCTTCTTGTTAATTTATTGGAATTTTTTGAGGTTGAGAAAAAGAAAGAAAGAACAATGGTGTGGTTGGTGGATTTGTTTGGAATTGAAGAAACTACTCAAAGGGTTTTTATAAATGTATAGATAAGGGAGCAGAAGGGGTTTCTCTTTTGTTTTTTAATTTTTAAAAGGAAATAAACTTGTCCTATTATGACATATATTAAAGAGAGAGTCAATGGAATTTGGAATAATTGGTCCCCATTAATCATACATTATATGAATATCAAAGAGAGATCCTTAAACTTACAAAAAGGACCTTCTTGTCATTTACTGGATTAATAACATAAATTATACTATTAGAGCTTGTTTGATACGAGAGATAAAGGATAATTAATCTCGAAACTAAATTTTGAGATGAGTTTATCTTATATTTGATAGGGATAAAATCACAGTATAACTAATTCCAGAATAATAGTGGTATTTTTATGCCTATGAAAGAACGAGATAATAATCCCGAGATAACTAATCTTGAGATAACATGCTTTCCAACCAAACGACCCCTGAGAATGGAGTTCTTGTTCTTCAAAGGATCGGTGAGAACACAACAAGTTTGTTAGTTTATTAGTTTATACTTAGTGTAGCAAAATGCAACTTATTAGATGTCATGTGCTTATTTTTTGTTCCTTCTCTCTATGTATATATAAGGGCGAAGCCACCTTTTGCTAAGGGTGGTCGACTGACAATCCTTCGTCGAAATATTACAAAAAATTAAATTGTATATACAAAAAAAATATTAATTTTAAATATATAAAATATATATTGAACATTCTTCGTTGGGATTTTCTTTTTTACTTCTTTCAAGTCTGAATATCCTTAAAATAATTTCTACCTTCGCCACGGTGTATATATATGAGCTAATTCACAAACTAAGAGAAGAAACTAGATGTTTCCATTTGGCTAGAGCATGACACTCTGCTGGCCAGAGTTTTATTTTAATTTCTTTCATTTGTTTTGCATAAGAATGGAAAAAGAAACTTTGAACTCATTAATTGAAAAACTTAATATAGCACATAGCTCGGCTAATCTTAACCAATTTAATACAAAAGCAAATGACAAAAAGTTAACTAGAAGAGAAATAGAAACGCAAAAGGAGAATTAGAGAAATTGGTAACACATAACAATGTTTAATAGGGAATATAGCATGACTCCATCACTAAGTTTAGGGTGACAGACGGACGAACTTTGTGTGGATCAAAATGGATTGAATCAATAAATTAATTATTGTCCAACGATGTTACTTGGACCGAAATGAGATGATCAAAATTAAATGAGCTAAACAATGGATCATAACCTGCTCAAATTCGAAAAGTTGGACATATTATATTTTTATGAGCTAATTTTATCGCCCCTAATAAATTATATAGATTCTTGTGGTTTTTGAAACAAAAGACATGGCCTGCATTATTAATGGTTCTCCTGTAAGGGACATATCCGCATCTCAGATTCAGGTAACATAATCTCCTGATTGCAAGACATGTTTCCAATTTAATGACGGTCACTTAGACATTAAAATTTGCCGATTAATAATTGTCTAAAGAAATGATGTTCAACTAAAAAAAATCTCAAATCCAAAACCTTCAACAAACGGAAGAGGTAGACATCTACCCTTGGTTACGTTCACCTATAACAAGAGTTCTCAAGCGAATATAGGCATGTCACTTTTTGAGGCACTCTATGGACGCAAATGCAGGACTCCCCTAGGCTGAGATGAAGTAGGGGAGAGATTCGTACATTCTCGCTCATCCACGGGTTTTTCCCAAGCCAAAACCTACTCCTAACAAGTTGTTGGATCAAAATAGTACATTATACATCTGCCCGCCAGCAGCGGAGAGGGATCGATTCCCGTTATACGCAATGTGGCGTAGGTGATCGGATAAGAGTACAAGTTGTTCCTAGTAAATTAACTGCATTCTAATTCCTAAAACTATTTTTTTTCCAACTGATACATTATGGGTGTGTTTCACTACAATAAAACAGGCAATTAGCTGAGACCAAAGCCCTAGGTAACTCGTAAAAATCCCTAGTAAAGTCTTTTTAGCTGAAAATGCCTCTAGCTCCATACCGTTCGTCCGCCTAGCTAAATTCTATCTGGTGGTATATATTGGTCATTCATGGTTAATTTTAGAGGATATTTACATTCTCAAAACAAAGTTTAGTAGGATTATTCTTAGCTAATACTAAATTTAGTAAGCTTATTTCTAAATTAAGTGTTCATAGTCCAAACTTAATTTACGTTCAATTGATCACTTGATTAGGGTATACGGTCGAAGTCGAGCTCGACTACAACTTGGCAGATCAGGCTTGGAACGTGGCGATCATGGACTAGAGATCGACCTCGAGTCTCACCGAGCTAGAACCTGAGGTCGAAAGACCTGCCTTCGAGGAACGTTGAGTCCGGTGTCGACCTTAGCCTCGAGCGAGCTCGTAAATAACAAACAGAAGACCGAAATATCCGCGACCAGGCGAATATTACGCGGGAATCTCGGTGCATATTGGCAAGGAGTCGGCAATTAGCAAATCAAGATATTTTTACCTTTTATAAAAATGTACCTAGAGTAGGACTCCTCTATTATATAAAGTGGGGTCTGATAATTCATTTAACACATTATAACACGCATCCCAAAGCAATATATTGTTATTTCTAGTCCTTATTATCTTGTCATCCTATTCAGGCATCGATAAAAGCATTTCTGGCTCGAGGATGGTTAACTTTTCAAGGCTAAGATTGTTCATCTTGTTTGGTTTGCATTTACTTTTTCATTGTTTATTTTAATATTAATCTGTTTTCTCATTTTATATCAAGTTAAATCACGTATCGTTAAAACTATATACAAATTCAATTGTTATCCGATTTTGAGGGTAAACAGTTTGGCATCCACCGTGAGGATAAGGAAAATAGAGGTTATTTGATACAAATCACCATAACACACACTACTTTACACTTGCTCTTTGAAGTGTCTTTTAGGCTAAAATACAAAATGTCAAACTCTCAATCAGCACCCCTGCATGTTGACAACGAGTCTGATCACCAAGGTGAAAATAACAACATAGCGCCCGATAACGAGATATCACCTCCTGATCCCGCTAGAATTCCGATCGCAGATCCAATTAACGCTAATTCGCATGTGGCTATCGACGCAAACTTGCATACCGACCCCGAAAGAGTTCTTGGTGGAGCCCGATCAACAACTCAAAACACACAAAATATTTAAGGAGACGAGATCAGTCTACGGGTAATTTTCGAAGTGTTGCAGGCAGAACAGGCGGCGATAGCTCAATTACAGAACCAAAGCCGTGCACCGAGCAGGGTTGAACCCGATCCGCCTCGGGAAGTCACCCGCAGGGATGAACCGGTCATAGAAAGGTCAAATGAAAATGAATTGGGGGCTAACACCGAGATTATAAAGTTGCTCGAGGAGCTGACAAAACGGATAGAATCAGGGGACAAGAAAATCGAGGCTAATGACAAAAAGGTGGAAACTCCAGGGTAGACCAAATCCCAGGAGCACCTCTGATATTGATTGGCCTTTTCAGGAAGTTCATGCAAAAACCTTTTCCTCCGAGCGCAGCTCTGAAGTCGATAACCAAGAAGTTTCGTATGCCCCAAATACCTAAGTATAACGGAACGACCGACCCAAACGATCATATAACCTCTTATACATGTGCTATCAAAAGGAACGACTTGGAGGATGATAAGATCGAGTCTGGTCTGTTTAAAAAATTTGGGGAGACCCTGTCGAAGGGAGCGATAATAAGGTATCACAACTTACCTCCTAACTCTATTGACTCATTTGCTATGCTTGCAGACCCTTTTGTAAAAGCACACGCTGGTGCCATCAAGGTCGAGACTAGGAAATATGACCTTTTCAAAGTCAAACAAAAGGATAACGAGATGCTTAGAAAGTTTGTGTCCCGGTTTCAAATGGAACGAATGGATCTGCCCCACCGATCGCTGATGATTGGATGTTCAAGCTTTTACTCAAGGACTCAATATTTGAAGCTTGCTGGCTTCACAGAAGCTAAAGCAGAACCTGATAGAATTCCCAGCCATTACATGGTCCGACGTACATAACCGATATCAATCGAAAATCAGAGTCGAAGATAATCAACTCGGGGCCCCTTCGGGGATTGTCTATCCCGTCAAAACCCTCGACAGATTCAAGAAAGACATTGATCATGAACCGACGCCAAACAGAGATAGGTATCAGCCATATAACGGAGATCGGAGAAGCAACGGGTCTGGGCGGAACTCCATGAGAAAATAAAGGATAAATGAACGAGATCAAAGCAACTAGGGACTCATGACAAAAAATGTCTTCCAAAGGTTCATATGGCCTAAAGACGCACTGTGGTTATCGGAATACAACTTTAATCTCGGTGCTGCCGCTATTATATCAGCTATCGGGCGCATCAAAGATACCAAATGGCCTCGACCTCTACAGTCCCATCCATCCCAAAGGGATCCTAACCAGATGTGCAAATATCATGTCACTCACGGTCAAATAACGAAAGATTGTCGAGAACTGAGAGAGGAAGTAGCCCGTCTATTCAATAATGGGAACCTCCGAGAATTCTTGAGTGACCGAGCCAAGAATCATTTCAGGAACATGGATTCTAACAAACAAGTAGAACAAGAAGAACCTCAACATATCATTAACATGATCATCGGTGGGGTTGATATCCCACAGGGGTCGATGTTGAAACACACCAAAGTATCCATCACTAGGGAGAAACGAACTCGAGACTACATACGAGAAGAAACTTTATCTTTCAATCATGCAACCCCACAATGACGCACTGGTAATATCTGTACTCGTAAATAAAATTTGGGTTAAACATGTGTTAATTGATCCATGTAGCTCAACCAACATCATTCAATCAAGGGTCATGAAGCAGCTCAGTCTACAAGACCAAATCGTGCCTGCAGTTCGAGTTCTAAACAGATTCAACATGGCATGTGAGACCACTAAGGGCGAAATAATGTTAGCAATAAACACCACCGAGACATCCATGAGACTAAATTTTATGTGATCGAAGGAGACATGAGGTACAACACTTTATTTGGAAGGCCATGGATCCACAACATGAGGGCGGTTCCCTCGACACTGTACCAGGGACTAAAATTCCCAACACCTGGCGAAGTCAAAACAGTCTACAGTAACTGGCTGCTAAGGAAATGATCGTGGTCGAGGAGGTGATACCGGCATCTACAATATCGACACTGAAGGCTCCGAACCAGATGGTAAAAAAAGGGCCAAATAGCAATCACTGATACCATCCTCGGCAGATTCGGGCAAACAAAAGGAAGTCGAGGATGATGATTATGGGGTTCCCAGATCTTTTAGCCCCCGATGATTCCGACGCCACTAAATCGATGTTCTAGGAGCTGGAACAAGTCATATTGCGAGAACCCTTGCCCGATCAAAAGGTATACTTGGGCAGGGAGTTAAGCTCCGAGCTAAGGGAAAAACTCATTCAATTTCTTATAACTAACGAAGATTGTTTCGCTTGGTACCACCTTGACATGAAAGGGATCCTACCGAAGATAACCACTCACATTCTAAGCCTGGACCCGAAATTTCAATAGGTCAAATAGAAGAGGAGACCCCAGTCCGAGATCAAGCGTGCTTTCATCAAGGACGAGGTATCTAAACGTCTTAAAATAGGGTCTATCCGGGAGGTTAAATACCCGGATTGGTTAGCAAACGTAGTACTAGTCCCTAAACAAGGGAATAAACTAAGAATGTGTGTAGATTACAAAGATTTGAATAAGGCATGTCCCAAAGACTCTTTTCCTTTGCCTAACATCGACCGTATGATCGATGCCACGACTGGCCACGAGATCCTCAGTTTTCTCGATGCCTATTCCGAGTTCAACCAAATATGGAAGGACCCGGGTGATCAGGAAAAACTTCCTTCATCACTAAATACGGCACATACTGTTATAATGTAATGTCGTTCAGATTAAAAACCTCCGGTGCCACATACCAACGCCTAGTAAATCAGATGTTCGAGGAACAAATAGGAAAATCAATGGAAGTTTTAATTGACGACATGTTAGTTAAGTCCCTTAGAGCAGAGGACCATTTAAACCATTTGCAGGAAACCTTCAGCATACTGAAGAAATACAATATGAAGCTAAACCTGGAAAAATATGTGTTTGGAGTTGGGTTGGGTAAGTTCCTCGGATTCATGGTATCCAATTGGGGAATCGAGATAAATCCTGATAAGATCAAAGCCATCAAAGATATCACGGTCTTGGAAAACGTAAAGGCCGTGCAAAGGTTAATCGGGCACATAGCCACCCTAGGGCGATTTATTTCGAGGTCATCCGACAAGAGCCACTGATTCTTTGCACTATTGAAGAAGAACAATAACTTCTCGTGGACCCCGAAACGCCAACAAGATTTGGATGAACTCATGAGCTATTTATCGAGCCCGTCGCTTTTTCACACACCAAAGACAGACAAACAACTGTACTTGTACTTGGCGGTCTCGTAGATAGCGGTAAGTGGAGTCCTAGTTCGGGAAGAGCAAGGTACGTAATTTCCAATTTACTATGTTAGTAGGACCTTAGGTGAGGCCCGAAACTAGGTACCCTCACCTAGAAAAACTGGTGTTCGCGTTGCTAAGCGCCTCTAGGAAGCTAAAACCATACTTTTAGTGTTATCCTATATGTGTCGTAACTACTTCCCCGTTGAGGAACGTTAAGCATAAGCTCAAACTCTCGGGTTGGTTGGCCAAATGGGCCATAGAAATAAGTGGGTACGATATTGAGTACTGACCTCAGACCGCCATTAAGTCTCAAATTTTGGCAGACTTTGTGGCCGACTTTACACTAACCCTGATACCCGAGGTCGAAAGAGAGTTATTGGTTAACTCAGGAATTTCCTCGGGAATCTGGACCCTCTTTACGAACGACGCCTCAAAAGCAAAAGGGTCCGGACATGGCATCGTACTAAAGTCACCAACAGGTAATATAATTAGACAATCTATTAAGACTGTGAAATTGACTAAGAACGAGGCCAAATATGAGGCCATAATCACAGGCCTTGAACTAGCCAAAAGCTTGGGGCAAAGGTGATCGAAGCCAAGTGCGACTCCCTCCTTGTGGCAAACCAAGTTAATGGAACATTCGAGGTCAGAGAATAACGAACGCAAAGATACTTAGACAAGTTACATGTGACATTACATCAGTTCAAAGAATGGAATTTGCAATATGTACCTCGGGTTCAAAACAGCGACGACGATGCTCTCGCTAACTTAGGGTCATCGATCGAATACAATGTGTTCAATTCGGGAGAAGTCGTACAACTTATGAGATCGGTGGTGGAAGAACCACACCGATATCAACTCAACGAGCCTAACTTGGGACTGGAGTAAGTACGTAGAATATCTCAGGACCCGTAAACTGCCCTTGGATCCAAAAGAATCGAGGGCCCTGCGTACAAAGGCAGCCTGATTTAGTCTGTCCGAAGACGGAACCCTGTTCAGAAGAACATTCGATGGCTCACTTGCAATATGTCTAGGGTCGGGGGTATACTGAGTACGTTTGAAGGTACATGCAAAAATCATTTAGGTGCCGAATCGCTGGTTCAAAAAATAGTCAGAGCAGGTTACTACTGGATTGACATGGAAAAATATGCAAAGGAGTTCGTTCGAAAATGTGATAGATGCCAAAGACACGCTCTAATGATTCATCAACCCAGGGGGCTGATGCATTCGGTTTTATCGCCATGGCTGTTCATGAAGTGGGGAATAGACATCATTGGCCCCCTTCCATGGGCACCCGGTAAGGCTCAATTTATATTGTTTATGAATAACTATTTTTCTAAATGGGTGGAAGCCCAGGCATACGAGAAGTTCAGGGAGAAGGAAGTCATCGATTTCAGTTGGGACCACATCATATGCCAATTCGGAATGTCGGCCGAGATTGTATGCGATAATAGGAAACAACTCATCTGAAGCAAAGTAACCAAATTCCTTGAAGACCACAATATCAAAAGGATCCTATCAAAACCTTATCACCCTAGTGGGAATGGACATGCTGAATCTACCAACAAAACCATACTCCAAAACCTTAAGAAGAGGTTACCGACGCCAAAGGAAGATGGAAGGAAGTACTACTCAAAATCCTATGGGCATAACTGTACGACCTCGAATTACCGAGGCTACCCCGCTTTCTTTGGTTTATGGCACCAAAGTTTGATATCGATCGAGGCCAAAGAACCAAGTATCAGATTCCGATATGCCACTAAGTAATCAAATGACGAGTCTATGAATACGAGCCTGGATCTATTAGATGAAAGGCGCGAAGCCACCCTTTCCGGTTGTCCGCCCAAAAATAGCGGATCGAATGGTATTACAATCGAAGGTCCAACCTTCGACACTTCAATACCAAGGACTTGGTACTCAGAAAGGTCAGACTAAGCACCTGAAACCCGAACGAGGGGAAATTAGGGCAAAACCGGGAAGGACCGTACCAAATCATCGAGATCACCGGAAAAGGATCCTACAAACTCGGAACAATGAACGACGAGCAACTACCGCACAACTATAATATAACTCACTTGAAGTGATATTATTGCCAAGGTACGACCCCATTCTTTCTTTTTTTTTACATCTTAAACTAACGCTTGTAAGTAACTAACAAGGGACAATACGAGATTTTAGGTATGAAAGCACGCATTGCACTCTTTTCCTTAGACCAGTTTTGTCCCAAATAGGTTTTTCAGCAAGTTTTTTAATGAGGCAACAAGTAAATTGTGCTAACTTAGAATCGAAGGCCGACTACAAACTGGTGACAATGATCACAACAACATTCGAGGCCTCTCTTCGATCAACCCCGAACACTGGAGGGCATTACCCTCTGATATCGACTTTAGTATGGAAAGAGGCATCGAGATTGATGGGTCTCGATCGATAGGACTCATTTTAAGGGAAAAACGGTCAAATAAACCGTGCCCACATAGACTTCTCCTAACACAAAGCATGTACACATGTATAACTATTTTGCACTAGAATAAATAAAAGTCTCTTCCTTGCAAACATCTTGTCCTTTAAAATTTTTTCTTTGCATTACTTAAGGAATTACCTACTTCTGACCCCCTAAAGGTATCGAGCCCAAGGTCCTCCTTTACCCGAGTTTGAACGATCACTTTCTCACTCGAGGACTGCCGTCTGAAAACAAGCTCGGATGGTCCAAGCTATTTGATATAGGGGGCATAAGACCTATTAGGCAACCCTCGAATTTCAAAGGTCACGACTGCCTCAACTGGGGGGCATTATATTAGGCAAGCCCGCATAACTCGGGAAAGAAATCCCACTGGGCGACACCTGAACTAAAAAGGCTACGGCCATATTAACAAGGCTCGGAGACGTCCGAAAAACAAGGCCTTCAAAAATTTCTTCATAACCGGTTCTAAAGGCTACCCTCGACAAACTGTAATCTAAACTGCTTACTTTGGGAGAAAGTTTCCGATAACACTGAACCCCAAGATGCCTTAAAACAGAGTAATGTAAAGGCAAGGTTTGTTTGAACCTTCAAACACAACCTAATTATTTCATGCTAAGACATTTCAATCTTTGCGAATACAAATAATAAAGCAAAGGGAAAAATTTAAAAGCTGTGAAGGGAAAAAAACCTTATATATTCATATCCAAAACTCTTTTTACAAGGTCCAAGTAGCCCCGATACAAAATTATACAATGACCAAACAACCTCAAAAAACAAAAGACAAAAACATCTAAAAGGACCCTAAGTGTCCTAGTCTTCGTCGGGGGCCGCATCATCACCTTCAGGGTCTCCGCCACCTTCGGACTCACCCCAATCTTCAGACCCCTTGGAACCTCCCTTCTCAGGATAAGCCATCTTCTTGTCCTTGGCTTCGAATACCTTGGCATTCTCGATTTCAGCCAACAAGTCAAAATCCCCGGCGTGAACTCCCTTGAGGTCCTCCCTTCGGGATTGCCACTCCATATGCTCCACCATATTTCTCACTTGGTCCTGAGCTGCCTCAGCATCGGCCTTGTGCTAGGAGACCCTCTTATCGGCCTCTACCTTGACCACGACAACCTATGACTTGGCCGCCTCAAGTTCCTTGGACAGATTTCTTGGCCAGATACCACTGAGCTCAGCTGAGACTAGAGCTCCTCGATCTTTTTGGCTTGTACCAAGGCCTTTTCCTTTGTAGCCCGGAGCTGGACCCCAGCCGAATCCAATTATGCCCGGGCAGTCGTCTTTTTCAAGGCCATGTGGTCCATGTTTTTTTTCCATTTTTCGGCCTCAGCTTTCACCGTATCCACCTCTGTCTGGAGCTACTTGATCTGGTCAAATTTCTTTTGAACCTGCGGGTTCGGACCGTTAGCCACTATGTCTGACTCATTGTCACTAACTTCAAATACTCGTCTTACCTAATCGACCAGGTCGACATGCTCCTTATGAGCCACTTCTAGCTCGGCCTGGAGTTTCTCACTGAGAAGCTTGTAAGCATCCTTGTTCTTAGTAAGCTTCTGAGTCTCGGCCTCGTGTTGGTTTAACTCTTCCTAATATCGGAGAAATATTTTGTGATGAAGCACCGAGGCCTTCAAACACAAAGAAATATGTTACGATTGCTTGCAACTTAATCTAAGTACATAATAAAGAGGCATTCGAAGTTAACCGATTTAATGTCCGTTGAGCTTCGTTGAACAGTTAGGGCGCTTCCACCTCGTTCATCTTGGCTTGATCCTCCTCGGTCACCAGGCATCGAAGATAGCTGGAAACCCCATGGGGCAGAGAGAACCAGGGCATCCTCTGGGATAGACATAATGATTGACCGCTTCCAGTCAGGATCTGCACTTGGAGCTGGGAACCGGTCTACTAATCTTAGACTTGAAGAATGTCCGCTGGCTCCCAAAGATGGTATCTTCTTTGGTATCGGTAAGTCACTTAACCCCGTGACGTCCTCTGAGGTGGTAGAATTTAAGCCATCGAAGAAGTTGTTGAAAGAATCTACCTCCCCTTGAGGCCCTTTATTTGAGCGTCCTTTTAGCATCTGGGCCTCGTTGATCATGGAGTCGGTAAATGAAGGCGACCCAGAGAGATATATCACCCCAAGTGTATCCTTCGGGGAATTTTCCTCTGCTCGAGAAGTACCGGTCGTGGTCTCCTTGTCGACCTCCCCAGCTCGGGGAAAAATGGCCTCTTCCCTCCCTGGTTTGGAGGCCTCTGCCACTACCTCTTCATCAGCCACCCTAGTTTGAGGCAGTTCGGTACCATTTCTCACACAGGTCATCAGCTCGGAAGCTTCTTATTCTTCGGACTCGTCCCTCAGTCGATTGAGTGAGTCTGATGGGACCTCCTGGGCGCTGATACTTTCTTTGGATTTGCACACCAGCCTATTTCTCGATTTTTTCTTCTCTGAGTTCAGAGACTCGGAGCCCTTTTTTTTTATTCTTTTTATCCTGCCTCGGAACAGATGGTTCGGGGAGGATGTCTTCATCAACAGACGGAGGCCTCATTACAACTTCGTTGGGAAGAACTGCAAAGGAAAAAGAAGTGAGAACGAGCGCAGTAGGAAAACTAAGTGTTATCCACTCAGGAAAGGAATCTCACTGTGAGAAAGGGCCTCCCACCGGTCCTTCGACAGTTCGTGCGACACACACTCAGAATATGGCTTCTACAACCCGATGACCTCGTCCTACTCCTTCAGTCAAGGAACTGCATCCGGCATCCAAGCAACAACTGCACCGCCAAAAAACATCGATAAGAAGGGAGGAAAATTAAAAGCAATAAACAAAATCTTAAAGGCAAGGTTATACTTACATTTCATGTTCAATTTCTCAGGAAATGGCATATCCTCGGTCGTGATTAAATCTGAGGTCTTCACTCAAACAAATAATCCCAACCAGCCTCGGTCCCGATCCTCGTTGATACTCGAGAATGGGGCCTTACTGGCCCGACGAGCAAGTTTTATTAATCCCCCTCGATAGATTCGGAGACTGTACAGACGCATGAGATGATCGATGGTGAAGGGACACCCCTCGATTTTTTTTACAAAGAGCGGAGGAGGAGTACTATCCCTCCAAAAAGAGGGATGAATTGACCGAGAGTCACCTCGTACCTATTACAGAAGGCGATGACGACGGGATACAAGGGGCCCAATGTGAAGGGATATGTGAATACTTAAAAAAACCTCCACGTGGGTAGTAATCGTTTCCTCGGGCGTAGATTCTGCCACGTTCTTATCAACCCAGTTGCAATCCTCCTTGACCTTGGAGAGGAAGCTAGCGATGAGAGAGCATATATATCTCTATATTGATTCACACCGACCAGGTACCGAGGGTGATTTCTCAACCTTGAAATCAGCACCGGTTGGGCATCCCACAGGAACAGACATCTTCAAGGGAGGTTTCGGTGTCAGTTCATCAGTAGCAGTAGACAAAACGTTTTCCTCTTCAGCCGATCACGAGGCAGAGGGAGTTTTTTTTTGGAAAATAGATTTTGAGGTCTTCGCCTTTCTTTGGAAAATTAAGGAAAAAGAGGAAGTTAAAACAATATGTCTGATAATTTGAGATAAAGAACATAAGTTCTTATAAAAGGGATTTCAGAGTAATCAAAAAATTGATGTTTAGGAATATTGAAATTACTAAGGTACAAAGGAAGAAGGTTTGAAAGTAAAGTTTGAATGATCTAATGAGGGGGTATTTATAGTTTCTCAGCGACTATTCATATCTGGGAGTTGCCGACCGCCAACTGACAGGCATTTAATGCCATTATAACTTGGTAGATCAGGCTTGGAACGTGGCGACCACGGACTAGAGATCGACCTCGAGTCACACCGAGCTAGAACCTCAGGTCGCAAGACCTGCCTTCGAGGAACGTTGAGTCAGGTGTCGACCTTAGCCTCGAGCGATCTCGGAAATAACAAACAGAAGATTGCAATATCTGTTACCGAACGAATATTACAGCGGGAATCTCGGCGCATATCGGCAAGGAACCGGCAATTAGAAAATCAAGAGATTTTTACCTTTTATAGAAATGTATCTAGAGTAGGACTCATTTATTATATAAATAGGGGGTTTGATAATTCATTTAACACATTGTAATACGCATCCCAAAAGTAATATATTATTATTTCTAGTCCTTATTATCTTATCATCCTGTTCCGGCATCGATAAAAGCATTTCTGGCTCGAGGGTGGTTAACTTTTCAGGTTATGATTGTTCAACTTGTTTGGTTTGCATTTACTTTTTCGTTGTTTGTTGCAATATTAATCTGATTTCTCATTTTGTATCAAGTTAGATCACATATTCTTAAAACCACGTACAAATTCAATTGTTATCCGATTTTGAGGGTAAACAGAGGCATAATAGGAGCTCAGTGAACGAATATTTAATTGTTTACCGTTTTGGGATAAATTATAAAAATTCTTTCTCTATTTTTCTGAAATTTGAGTGAAAGGGAAAAGAAAAATTTCACAGATAAGTAAATTGTAATGGCCCTTAGGATGTATGTTATCTTATTTTAAATTATTTCCTATTTAAATTTTGCATTTAACTGTGGTATCTCAGCTACAAAAAGAAGAAGAGATAATTTTAAAAAAAATAAGGAGATTATTAAACTTCTCCAAGAAGAGAGTCAAAAACGGAGTCCAAGTGAGAGAAAGTGACCTTGATGCACTATCCCGCTCATAAGTGTGCCACCATCTCTTGGTTGGACCCTTCAACTGAAAAGTAAAGAAATTAACTCCATTAGACTCCACAAACCCCAAATTGCGTAGAATAGCATGGCACCCGTGTAAAATATCTTGAGGATCGGCTACGGGATCACCATCAAAACATGAAGAATCTTACTTCTAGAACTGATCCATCCTCTTCTAATCCTCTACAGTCATAGCGGGCCTAATTTATGGTTGTGTTGCAGTAGTAGGTTGAACTTACCTTACTGGTGGAACTCCTAGAGTCTAAAACATATCAGTAACTTACTCTAGGAATGAGTACCTGAGGTCCGTGCTCCCCTTCCAACCTGATGTAATGATGCGGCCGATCGTTTTAAGTATTTTAGCCTCGTTCCCCTATCTATTGCCTCCTCTATGTTGTATTGTGGTAATGTGATTTACGGTGTTGTTTGCAGTCCCAAAGCTTGAAGCTTAAGTTGAAAGAGTTGACCATAGTTTGAATTTTGTGTAGATGACTCCGGAATAGAGATTTGACAGTTCCAACAGCTCCGTATGGTGATTTTGGACTTAGGAGCGTGTTCAGATATTGATTGGGAGGTCTATAGGTAATTTCGACTTGAATGATGAAAGTTAGAAAGTTGAAGATTTGGAAGGTTGAGAAGTATGACGTGGAATTGACTTTATTGATATCAGGATCGGATTTTTATTCCGAAAGTTGGAATAGGTGTGTCATGTCATTTATGACTTGTGTGCAAAAATTAAGGTCAATCAGAGTTGTTTTGGTATGAATCAGCGTTAGTTTTGGAAGTCAAATGTTCATAATTTTAATAGATCTTGAATTGGGTTGCGATTTGTAGAATCGATGTTGTTTGACATGATTTTAGACCTCGAGTAGGTCCGTTATGTGTTTTGGAACTTATTGGTATTCAGACGGGTTCCCGGGGGTGAATTGGATTGAAGATCGGATAATTTTAGACTTAGTTGTTTTGCTAAAGTTTCAATTGTTCCGGTGTCATCGCACCTGCGGTGGGAGTGGCCGCAAGTGCAGAATCGAGTGCGAGTGAAGTATAGTAAAAGCGAAAAGGTCTAGCCCAGGCCTGGGGTCGCAAAAGCGAAAACCCTCCGCAAGTACGGATGCGCCCATGTTCCGCAGGAGCGGAAGCACAGGTGCATGTTATTCTCCACCGAAGCGAATTTTCCTGGCCTTAGGTGGAACCGCACCTGCGATGGATTATTTCGCAGGTGCAGGGTCACAGGTGAAACAGTAAGCCCGCAGAAGCGAAAATCGCTAGGCAGAAAAGGGTGTGTTCGAGGGTTTAATTTCCATTCTTCATCTTTTGACCTAGAGAGCTCGGTTTGAGGTGATTTTTTGAGGGATTCAAGGAAATCATCGGGGTAAGTGATTCTAACTCGAACTTGGCTATTATACATGAATCCATTGTTATTTTCATCATTTAATTAGTGATTTGAGTTGAAAATTTTGGGAAAAAGTGTGAAACTTCATAGAAATTTTTTTGCAGATTTGAAAAGGCGATTTGAAGTCGGGTTTGAGTAATTTTTATAGATTGGAATCGTTATCGAATGGGTGTTCGGATTTTGTATGTATTTTCGGGTTCCGAGATGCAGGTCCAAGGTGACCTTTTGAGTTGACTTTTTGTTTCTCTTTAAAGATTTCAACTTTATTGTTCGGAATAGCTTCCTTTAGTTTGTATTTATGGTATGAAGTTATTTTGGCTAGATTTGAGTCGTTCGAAGTTGGATAATCGCGGAAAAGGCTTACTAATGGATTGAGTTAGCATTTTTTGAGGTAAGTGTCTTCCCTAACTTTGTGTGGGGGAATTACCCCTTAGTATTGGTGTTGTTTTGTGTTAATTGTGATATGTGGAAGTTGTGTATGCAAGATGACGAGTGTGTACACGAGCTAAATGTTGTAATTTACTGGTTTTAAATATGAAGATTCTTTCCATGCCTTTAATTGAGTTTTCATAATATGTTATATTCATCATCAGTAGTCTATCTTCACATGCTTTACTTGACGTCGTTAATACTTGTCTTATCTCTTACTTGCTAATTGTCTTTACATGTTTAGTTGAAGTTATTGTACTCTCAATTTCCTTATTCATTATTGAACCATTGAGTTCCTTTACTTGAAGTTGTTATTTCTTGGAATATCTTATTATTGAATTGGTGTTGAAATTATAAAGGTCGTGATTCACATTGAGGCAAAGATGTAAATTTCTTGAAATACCATTCTTTTCGAGTTATTCACTTTCGGTTGCTATTGTTGAGACTCTTGTGCATATTGTGGTTGAGCCATGGGCTATTTATTGTGGAAACACTATTATTGTTGACTTCTTTGGTAAGTTGTGGTATTGGACACTTGAGATGCGATTTGTGATATGATGTGATATTGAAAGCCATGTAGAGAGGTAACTAAGAAATAGTGTATGAGATAAAATCAGTTAAAGCATGAGATAATATGTATATTTTTTTAAGTAAAACGATCAAACGCATAAATTAAGGCACTGCATCCGCATATAAAGATGATATGAAACAATTAGCATGTGCATAAATACTTCTACATGAGTCTAGAATATTCATGCATATAATGCTCAACCACTACATTAACTGGCACCTCTTCGGTGTCCAACAACTATCCGTTGTCTAATAACACTACGCACACATAGCCCAAGGTGGAGCGGGTAATCACATTACTCAGGAGGAATAAATACGAATTAGAAATCAATATCAATTCTCATAAATCAGTTATCGAGCTGCACGGAATAAATGATCGTGCCATAATCATAACAATCACACAAACTATCCCGTCAAGCCATAATCAGAGAACAAAATACATATGCATGCATATGAACGAGAGATAACCATATGTGATGCATGACATATTATAAAATATGTATGTATGTATATAAAATATGACTACAACTACAATACGTAATCCAACGTACAAAATAGCCTATTGTTCAAATAAAAAATAAATAACCTAGATATGATTCCTCGTAGTCATACAAATAAATAAAGGCACATTACAAGTAGAACATGTATTGAAAAAGACATAAAGAAGCCTAAAATCTATCCTAAATATTGTATAATCTTGGTATCCGCATATACCCTCATTATCTTGTATGTATGTTACCATCAAATACGAAGCACCCAAGTCAAGGTTAGTCACAATACTTACCTTCTTTGAAATAAGCTTTAACTTTCTAAGACACTTTTTCTTTTATCCTCGGCCTCCAAATGCCCAAATGTTTTTAAAAGAATACTCAACGAGGTAAAATAAAGCTATAAAAATTAATTTCAAATGAAAAAAGTTCGATATTTAACCAAATCTCAAAAGTCAATAAAGTCAACTCCGGACTCACATGTTCAAATCCCAAAACAAAAGTTCGATCTCGTAACCTGCCTCATGAGTACAAATATGTGATTAGTTTCTAAATTCGAGTTCAAATTAGTGATCACAAAATTTCAAAATACACTGTCTTAACTTTCAAGTAAAAACTCTTTTTTTCTCTTTTAGATTCATTAATTTAGAGACAAAATTAATGATAGATTCAAGTAATAATCATAAATCAGGATTAAGATTTTCTTCCTAATGATGTAGATTAAATGTCCTTCAAAATCTTCCAAGTTCGTTTTTTGTAGCTCTCAAAATAAAATGAAGTATATGCACAAAATAGGACTACATAGCCACAAGCTAAAATTTCAGCAACTAGAGTAGCTCATCTCCTTCCCTCTCCTCACAAGCCTATTGCGAGGGCTCATCTACTCCCCTCACGACGAGTCAAGTCGTGAGCCTCTCTAACCAGGTGTTGATTCTGTTGATTTTCTGTTTTAAACCACTCCCGAAACTCGCTTGAGCACCCGGAACCCCTTGAAGCCATCCCGGCTAGTGCATATGCTTAAGAAACTTATCCAATGGTCCGAAATACATATTAAAATATCATAAATACGAATCAAGGTCCAAACCAAACTATGAACTCTCTTAAGTTATTCAAGACCCAACTTTCACAAGATACATCTGAATTGTAAATGAGTTGCTTGAGCTATAAATCGAATATACGTACAAGTCAAAAATCATCATACGAACCTATCATAGCGTTCAAATCACAAAATCAAGCTCTTTTACCCAAAATATTAGATTTGTTCAACTCCTTTCAATTTAAGGCTTCAAGTTAGGAACTAACCATACTAAGTCATTTTTGAACCTCTCGGAATCCAAACATCGCATACCCGCAATTCATAGAATACCCTATGAACCTATAAGAAGTTTCAAATAGGAAAATGGGATTCAAAAATTTAAAATAACCGATATGATTTCATTTAGAAGAAAGTAAGTCATACTTGACCTGCCATGATACATTTCACGGAATGTTACAGTTTGTGTTACTTAAATCTTAGAAGGCCATGTATTGATTCCAGCTCGTGTATGCTTTTCTTTTAAGGAAACAACCAAATTGTAGAAGCGGCTAGCACACTTCTTGCATTGAGAATTGTAATGACCTGATCGGTCGTTTTGAGTTCTAGCGCGCCGTTCAGTTGTTTGAAGTCGTGAGCAGCTCCATTTCAGGTATTATGACTTGTAGGTGTGGTCGGAATTAAATTTCGGGAAGTTTAGAGTTGATTTGGAAAGAAAATTCTCATTTCAGAAGTCATAAGTTGGAAGAATCAACTAAGATTGGAATTTTGAGTAAACGAACTCTGAATCGGGATTTGAAGGTTCTAGCAGGTTCGTATGATAATTTTGGACTTGGGCATATGTCCGGATCGGGTTTTGGATAACCCGGGAGCGTTTCGGCGTATATTGTGGAAGTCGGCATTTTTGAAGAAATTTCCTAAGTTTGGTCTGAAGTGCATTTTAGTGATATTGATGTCCGTTTGGGATTCTAAGTCTGGTAATAGCTTTGTATGGTGATTCTGGAGTTGGCAGCGCGATCGGAAGTGAATTTGGATGTCCGTAGGTCATTTTGGAGTCATTTGGCTAAAGATAGAAATTTGAAGGTTTTTGAGAAATCTGATCGGAAGTGGAAATTTTGATATCGAGGTTGGAATGCGATTCCGGAAGTTGGAGCAGGCCCGTAATGTTGAATATGACTTGTGTGCAAAATTTGAGGTCAATCGGACGTGATTTGATAGGTTTCGACGTCACATGTTGAAGTTGGAATTTCAAAGTTCATAAAGTTTGAATTTTGGTGCGATTCGTGATTTCGGCGTTGTTTGATGTGATTTGAAGCCTCGAACAAGTTCTTGGGATGTTATGGGACTGAGTCGTGTGATTGGACGGGGTCTCGGGGGCGTCGGGTGTGTTTCGAGGTGAGTTCAGACTATTTTATTTTTCCTTGTTTTGATGTTGCTGTCTTCTGGTGTAACTGGTGTGCTATGCGATCGTGGTCCCTTGTGTGCGATCGCATAGAAGGAAATTTGAGGGCTGCTGGATTTGTCTTGTGCGTTCGCAGAAAAGGGAGTGCGAACACAGAGGCTTGGGTTGTGATCCCTACGCGAACGCGGGGTCAGGCGTGCGAACGCCTAGAGGAAAGGGGAGTTGGGGGCCCTTTGGCCTATGCGAATGCGGGGAGGGGACCGCGAACGCGGAGTGTTGACTCGAGAAGGATATGCGACACACTCTTTGTAGTGCGAACGCGAAGAGTAAGATCTTGGGCTTGGATTTCTGGGCTTCGCGAACGCGATGGAGCAGGTGCGTTCGCGAATAAGTAGGGGCAGCAGCCTGGGAAGATTGTTTAAAAACGTGGAGTTAGTTCATTTCACCCATTTTCTCATGGCTTAGACGATTTTTGGGAGCTTCTAGAGGGGTTTTCCACCAAGCATCACTAGGTAAGTAAATTTATCCCGTTTTAAGTTAAATACAAGATTATATACATAGATTTGGTATGGGAAATTGAGGAAAATTTGGGAATGTTGAAGGAAACCTAGAAATTTGGTAAATTGGAATTTAGCCATGAATTGAGCATGAATATTTGAGTAAATTATATAATTGAACTAGTAAAGCTATGGGTAGAATGTATCTTCGAGAAATTTCAGATTCCGGGCATGTGGGCCCGAGGGCATTTTGGTCATTTCTCTAAGCGGAGTTGGGAAATTATATAATTTGGAATTTTTGCAAGTATTAGAATATATTTTCATTGGTTTGTCGTTGTTTGGATAGTTTTGGGACGTTGTGCGTCCGTTGGAGTCGTCGGAAGGGCTTGGAAGCCGGTATTGGAACTTCGGAGCGAGGTAAGTATCCTTTTTAACTTTGTGAGGGGGAATCGCCCCCCTAGGTGAATTAATTAAGTATATGCTATTATCTTCGGGGGCTACGTACTCACGAGGTGACGGGAGTCCGTGCGTAGCTACTATTATGCCATGTCCGGTAGCCTAGGACCCACTAGCATGCCTTACATGTTGTACATGTGATCTTGTTTGTGATATTAGACTGCTAATATAATCGGAATTTTAATTTAATGACTAAGGGATATTAGAGTTTATTTTATAAATCAACTAAAAAGAGAATTTATTTCCTTCGCGGGCAATTGTGTTTTCGAATAAGGTCGTGTTATTAAACGTTATAAAAACTTGGCAAGTGAATTTCGAAAAAAGGATTTAAATACTTTTTGTGTTTTTTTTTAAAAGGAGAAGTCGGTCATTTACTTGAGTATTTGTGTTCCCGATGTATTCGGGGTGGATTGTTGATTGTGCATGTCTGCATGTGACCGCTTTGCAAATTTACATTCTGCGAGCGGTGTATTATTTCTCCTACTCTCACGGGAGCGGGTCATACGCCACAACGGATTTCAAATGCACTTTTGGTACGGGCCGTTCGATCCTCGGCAGTGCATAGGCATGATTATTATATTGAGAGGTGCACTTATGGTACGGGCTGTTCGATCCTCGGCAGTGCATATACATGAGTAGTTTATTGAGAGGTGCACTTTTGGTACGGGCCGTTCGATCCTCAGCAGTGCACAGAGTGATTATTATAACGGCTCAGGCCGGTTGTCCTTACCTTGTATGCGCATGCTAAATTGTTAAATGTTTTCTTCATGATTTTGAAGTAATAAGATATTTGGGAGAAAATAAAGAAGTAGTTGTTTATTTAAGATATTTGGAAAATAACGAGAATGTGGTATCTGTTGTTTATTTCCAGTATTTAATTGGAGTTCAGTGCCTTATACATGCTGATTTACTACCCTTACATGCCTATTGTGTTCGTTTTATACTGTTAAATAATTTGCTGGCCCTTAGTGAGCGTCTAATTCGACCTCTCCTCACTACCCCTCTGAGGTTAGGCGGGCGACTTACTGAACACACGTTGTTTTTGTACTCATGCTACACTTGATGTACATTTTTATTGCACATGTACTTTCATGGAAATGTGGAGGATTCGGAGACTTAGGCGAGCTGCATCATCCGGAGGTGATCAGCAGCTGACGGAGTCTCCCTCGTACTGTATTTACTTTCAGTTTATATTCCCTTGTCCAATTTGTATTCCGGACAGGCTTTGTGATGTTTGTATAAATTCTTAGAAAATTGCTCATGTACTTGTGACACCGGGTTCTGGGATGTGTTGGGATGTATTTGTTAAAGGGTAATTTTTTTTTAAACCATCGTTTTACTTAACAGAATTTCATTTAGTTAATATGAAATAACGTGAAAGGAAATGATTCTTCGTAAATGTTAAACAAGAATTTATTTCGACTAATTAATGATTGGCTTGCCTGACAATGGTGTCCGGCGCCATCACGACCTTAGGAATTTTGGGTCGTGACAAGAATCATGCAAGTAGCACCAATTAGAACATTCTGATATTTCTAAGAATATCAGATATTTCTAAGAACATTCTGATACCAAGATTGCAACTATAAGAAACCGGAAAGGCCCTTTCTGCTGACTACTGAGTAAGATATCGTTTTTCCATAATTTTTTTTCTTTTTCAAAAATATATTTGTCCATAAAATTTTGCAAGTGAAATTTTTTTGAATAGTCCTTGGTTTGGATGGACCTTCTTCGTAGCGAGGAGAAGGGGCGGCGACCGTTCTGATATATGGTTGGTGTCGTTCCCTGTTAGGTCGTGGGATCGGGTGATCTCGTCTGACATTGTCTCTTCGATCCTTTCTTGACTCTGGTTGAACTGAGGTTAGCTGGTGGGTTGGCTCGTTGAGGTCGCCCTCATCTGCACGGACTTCGGCACAATAATCATTGTGGATTTCGTCCCAAGTGGTTGGGGGATAATCAAAAGACCACTTTTTCAAAATTTTCAAAAAAAATTCATTTTCTCACTCAAAACTGCAATATTTTTTCAAGTGAAATGCATGTCCAAACATAATTTAAATTCTAAATACTATTTTTCAATTTAACTCCAAATACTAATTCTTTAAAAAATTACAATTTTTCTGTCCAAACGCCTACAAAGTGATTAGAAAAAAAGTAATCCAATGTTTTTTCTTTGAACTACTTAACTTTTACTTAGTTCCCTAGGGCGTATCTAAGGGGTTCATGGGCACGTGAATTCATGCTTCCCTCCCTAAATCATATATAATATAATTATATTTTTTAAAATACTTAAATATATGTGTGCACATCCAATCTCAATGTATCATATGACACATGGGTTTGGGTACATATCTCTAAGTGAAATTGTGCGTTTAAATCTTATATTAGTCTTGATATTTCTTTTTCTAGAACTAGGTGCACACGAGATGGGCGCATGTCTGGTGTCACCTTTTTGCGTATCAATTAAGTACTTTTTCTTTCTTTTTCTATTTGGGTTATTCTTTCAAATTTTCACAACTAGAAATTTCTAGTCTTCTTCTGTCACCATAAAACTTTAAATGATTAAGTAAAATATGTATATTAAAATTAGTAGCAATGAATAATGTAGCATTTAGTCAATGGGTTCATTGATCCCAAAATTTGCTATACGGAGTATAAATATATATGTAACAAAATTACTATTTTAAAAAATCAAATTTAAACTTATAATTCTAAAAGTTTAATGGGTGCAATATTAAGAACTAAAGGTTTGAACACATAAAATTTATATAGTATTTATTTATTCTTAATAGTGCACTCATCTTAGTGAGATCATGGATCCACCTCTATTCCCTATGCTTGCACTCTGAGCTTCAGATACAATGAAACTAATATCAAGCCACTCATGGATTACAAATTAAGGAAAATGGATCTAGAAGTTTGATCATTTGATCCTGATAAAAGAAATTCAGTTTAATACTCCCTCTGTTCTAATTTATGTGATCCTATTTCAATTTTGACCCGCTCCAAAAAGAAAGATTTTTTTCTAAATTTGGTAACAATTTAGCTTAAACTTACAATTCTACCCTTAATGAGAAACTTTTACAACCACACAAATACTCTGTGCTCCTTTTTTACTTGTTTAGGACCACAAATTCCAAAATTCTTCATTATTTCTTAAACTTCGTGCTCAGTCGAACAGATTCACATAAATTGGAACGGAGAGAGTATTTGATATCGTAATACGTGCAAAATTCTTTCTATTCGTAATTTTTAGCATACAAATGATCACAGGTTGTAGTTATAAACCTCTCAAACTCTTAACTGAAATCCTGTCTCAAATCATGTAATGTACTTTTTCTGTTTTCAATTAACCATAAGATTTAGCGATTTATGATCATAACGAAGCATTCACCTCATTTTGAGACCATTGCAAAAACAGAAATCAGTTTTAGTAAAATTGAAAGTTCACTAGAAATCAATCAAAACGAAGCCTAAATCTCAGGAAGGGAAAGCAAAGCCTCTTCTAGCAAGGGACTAAAACTGCCCAATCTCTTTGATTACATTCTATGAGAAGCTAATGAAGCTTGTTTTTATACCAAAAGACACCCTTGTTCTGGTCACCTTCATCTTGCTCAACGTAAACACACTCTTTTGCTTCTCTATACATGGCCTTCCAAATCGACGTCCCATCAAATTGATAGTAGTCACCTAATATTGGTTTTATCGCGTTTGTGGCTTCCATTGCATGATAATGTGGCATAGTTGAGAACAAATGGTGTGCGACATGAGTGTCTGTGATGTTGTGGAATACCTTGTTGAGAATGCCATAATCTCTGTCAACTGTGGCCAGAGCACCCCTCAACCAATCCCATTCGGATGAATCGTAATGAGGCAATGAAGGGTGTGTGTGCTGCAAAAATGTGATCAATACGAGGAATCCATTGACAATGAGCAATGGACATCCATAAACACAGACAACCCAAGCAAGTCCTTTTGCTGCCACAAGATGGTAAAGTCCAAAGAGTAGAGCAAAAATACCAGCATCAGAAACAAAGATCTGAAGGCGCTCACGGTCTGTGTAGATAGGGCTATTAGGATCAAAGTGGCAAGCGAATCGCTCATAAGGTCGGCCTGAAAGATTGAACATCAAGTATAGAGGCCAACCTAGAATGAGCTGGACAAGAAGCATCAGGATTCTGCCTGGTGGATTGTTAAGATAAGTGGAGAACCAACTAATACCCGACTTCAACTTTGGTACAAATACTTCATCGCGATCCATAGAACCTGTATTAGAATGGTGGCGACGATGACTGTATTTCCAAGAGAAATAGGGGACAAGGAGAGCAGAATGTAGGAGAAAACCAACAGTATCATCAAGCCATTGATAGTCACTGAAGGCATGGTGACCACATTCATGGGCAATGACCCAAACTCCTGTAAGATTACAGCCTTGACAAATCCAGTAAAGCGGCCAAGCTATGTAGGAGAGATTGTAAGGAAGGAGATGGAAATAGTTGGTCGCGACATGGTAGAGGAGAAAGGCTATTGTAAGGTCATAAACAACATAGGAGAAAGAGTGTAGGACAGATCGCTTGAAACAATGGGGTGGGATGGCTTTCTTGATCTCACCAACAGTGAATGGTGGTCTCGAATGGGGTACTCTTTGGAGGACATCAGATTTGGAGTTCTTGCCCTCAGATGGAACCGACATTCGACCTCCACCACCCATTGTTCAGTAACCTGCAATGACAGGATTATAAGAAAATGTTGCTGTTTTACATCATGCAACTTGATTCATTCAAACTACAACACCCGACTTTGAGCATGCCCACCAAGGAAAGAGACAAGTAGTAAGAAAGAATTAGAGCCCGTTTGAATTAGCTTATTTTAAGTGCTTTTAAGTCAAAATCGCTTTTAAGCCATTTTGTAGTGTTTGAATAAGGTAAAAATGACAAAAATAAGCCAAAAGTCAAAAGCTATAATTCTTAACTTATGGCTTTTGATTTAAAAATCACTTACAACAAGCCCATTCAAACGGGATCTAAGAACTATAACATGAGATACAAAACACACAAGTAAAGATTCCATTGAAGTGGACAATTTTTAATTCTTCTTTAACCTAGAAAATCCTTGCATGAGGCCATCAACTTGTTTTCTTCTTGAGTAGGTTAATTTTATATGGTAGTAAATCAAACTTTAATAATAGTGGAAAATACGTAGGAAATTTTTTTTATTGGGTTAGAACTTTCTATATAGGTGACAAGCTTATCAATTAAATAAAGCACAAGAATCAATATTTTCTCGCCACAATTATTAATTAGTCAAGGGAAATAAAGAACTACTTGGGCGGTCATTAACTATTAAAAGCTACGAAGCTCGAGCACGACAAAATGATGGACCACATAATCAGGGGCAGATTTATTATACGACACATGAACCCGTAGTTTCCGCAAAATTAAATATTTTATGTGCTCCCTTCAATCCACAATAAGTATTAATTTGCTTGCTTTTATATAATTAAGAAAGTATTTAATTTATTTTTACAAAATAACTTTTATGTATATATCTCTAAAAAGTTTTCTTACTTCTCACATGAAATATTTAATTAAGGGTAATTTAATCATACTAGGTATTTTTATATAAAATTTAATATTTTCTTAATGGGCGTGCTAAAAGCTAATTGGTCACTTATTGTGGACCAGAGGTAGTACGTATTTTGAGCTGTTTTTAAAGTCTTGTATTTGAGTAAAAATTTTGAAAAACAATTTTTTGTAATTTTTTAAATTTTCGAAAAATATCAAATTCATCTTCAAATGAAAATTGAAAATTTTATGGTCAAACGTTGATTTCGAAAAGAAGTGAAAATTTTTCAAAAAATATAAAAATTTCTTATGTCCAAACGGACTCTTAATATATTCTTTCCTTTGCGATCTATACTCGTATAATAAAATTTCTAGATCCGCCTTTGCACGTAATCTGCCAGTAATCTGACAGAATAGACAAAGGAAACCAGTTAATTTAATAAAAGTGGGTCAAGAAAAGTTAACGAACATATTACAAGGTCACATCAAATCCAGTGAGCATGTTATTGGAAAATGTCAAATTCAATATGAATACACGTCCCTATTTAATATATTATATTCCTTTTGTGAATACTGAATATACTATAGTTATATGGAACAGTGGCATACTCAGGATTTTGTGCAAGTGAATTCAATCTTAAAAAATATATAATTTTAATAGTAAAATAATATTTATCAAGTGAGTTCAAATAAATATTTTTTATAAAATTTACATAATTTTAATCTTAATTTATATATATATATATAGTATTATTTTTTGATTAAACGGATTCAGTTGAGTTAAACCCGTTACCCATCACTTGGGTCCGCCGCGGATACGGAGACAGAACTAAAAATAAAACTATGCAACTAGCTAGACATAATTATGGCACATTAGGAAATCCCATAAACATAATTAATACTACTCCTTCATGTCAACTTTAATTAATTTTTTGTCGCTTTGACATATAATTAAAAAATTAACTTTTTAGCATTAATTGACAGTAAAAATAATCATATTAACCTAATTTATTTATTCAAAATATAATAAATACACCTAGAATCTTTATTTCAATGAAAACTTTGAAAAGAAAAAAAATGTTAATTCCTTCTCCGTATCAAAAAAAAAATCAAATATTATTAACTACAAGAAAAGGTCAAAAAATCAATTAAACTAGACCAGAGAAAATATAAAAAAAAAAAAAAAAAGATTAAAAATCACATGTTTGCCTAGATCTTGTTCCATCCACATTTCAATCCCACTGGGACAATGAGTATATCAAATCATAGCAAATCATAAAACAAGAACGCTGATAACTTTTTAGATTTGAATATAAGTAGCACTCAATACCATAGATCCATAGCTACTGTATATACAAAATGCACATAAAAAATTTCATCTCCCTCTATTGCTTGAATGCAAATGGAAAAATCAAAACTTGAAGCTTCAAATCACCCAAGAAAAAGAAACCAGCTCTCAGATCACTATAAACAGAAAATTGAAAAGAAAAAAAAGAAAAAAGAGAAAAAGGAAAGTACCTGACACAACTTAACTCCCTCTTTCTAAAAACTTCACAGGATCCTCAACTTTTCCTATTCTCTCTCTCTATATATATATATGTAAATGTTATTTTTGAGTGATGAGAAGAAGAAGAGGAGGTATGGGTATTTAAGCTTTTTAGTTTCCCTCTTCCGTAATGAATGGCCTACGCAATGGGTGGAGAACCCAAAAAAAAAAAAAAGTAATGGGGTCCATCCACTTGCTATGTTTATGGTCGATATTTCCTAGCGCCCACTCTTTGTAGTTGTAGGCTATAATTGACTACAGAAGTCGTTACGTAACGATAAATTAAACGATATAATAAGATTTTAATAATAATATAATATGTAACAATCATTCAAATTAGCTGTAAAGAAAGTGCAAAATTAAAAGCGAAAAATTATCATCTTCCTGATTTTGCGCATATGCTAGATGCCGATTAAGCATATCGTCTTCGGGCAATTGAGTAAGGACAAGACTTTCAAGTTTCTTGTTTTTATTGCACAACTAATAAAATAATGAGTTTCTCAAATTCATCCCAACATTCCATATAGACTTTATCGCTTAACTTATAAATTATAATTTGTTGATATCCCATAATACACAGTATCTTATTACTGATGACTTCCGGATGGACCACCATGATCCAACACACTAAAACTAAGCATATTGCAACGGTATGTTGATTCATAGCTTTTAAAATTCATATATAGACAGTACCCCTTTTGAAATATACGAGTGTTAATACAAATACCATACATAAAAAAAATATCGTTCTTGTGGATTATGTAAACTTGAGGAGAAATTATGTCCTCGTTCCTCGATCGTGTGTGGAGATAAGTTTAGCTCTGGCCAAACTCTTTCAAACGAAACTTGTTCGGATAAAACTGCTCCAAAAAAATCACCCGATGATTGAGGATTATCCCTATTTTGCGAAACCTCAATATTGCGATCGCCTTCTGCCTTGACGTACATTTCCAACATTTTTATCTCAATAAGTTTCAGGTCTTCATCTGGAGTCCTTAAAAAATCCGTCAGAATTTCATTGCCTTCGATGTTAAACTCACCATAAAAAGCAACCCCTTGCGGTGTAACAGAATACAAATATTTTCCAGTTATTTTAATATTAACCGAACGTTTCTTCACACTCATTTTTTTACATAACAACAATTCCATTCTATCGTACTCTATTGTAAGTGGCAACTTAACATGACACTGTGGAGAACAACTATATCGTACTAAGTTATACTCCACCACAACCTCATCCCCCAATATAGTGCAGCCCTAATTTTTCGCTCTTCGAATTTTATGACAAAATGCAAAATAAGTTAAGCAAATAAATATCTCGGAAGACCTGAAGGATCCTAAATGGATGTTTACTGAAATTCTGAAACTCCTTAAATAAGCAAAAAATCAGTACGGGGTACAATAATTTAGGGTATATCGCATGCATATTGCGCGCGTATTATGAATGCGTATTGGTGGGTCAGTAAAGTTTGATAAATTATTGATGGGTCAGTAAAGTTAACATATAGAGCATGTCACCCATGCATTATATCTTAACAGACAAACATATCGTTAAGGTATAATGCATTGAAGAAATGCGTTATATATAAAATGGTTCTCAATTATTTTTTTCACCTATTTTTGCAGGCAACACTTTGGTTCTGAGTTGTTATAATTAATATAACGAACTACTAATCATATAAAAATGAGTTTAATTTCATTCAAGAAAAATAGGGAAAATTTATTTTAACAAATTAATTGAAAGATAACTTTACCTACATGTAATTTCTTATACAGATAATGTGGGTGTTTACTGTTTACCACATTGTTGGATAATGTAAGGGAATGAGTAGAAATAGTCGTGGTTCGCCTTTACCCACGGAAATTATTTCTCCTTTTGGATGATTCCTCACTTTGAAGGATCCTTTTTTCTTCTTCTTCTTTTTTCCTTCACTTTCTCATAACTCACGAATGACAAGATCCTTTTAGTTCATGGCCTTTAGATTCAGCTTGTACAGTATTTGGACGGTGCAGATTGTTGCTCCTAGCTCAAAATATCTTGGAAAGGCTTCACGTGAGTTTGGTATGTCACTCACGTGTGCTGTTTAAAATTTGCCTTTTCTTTGCCTTTTTCTAAAATTTGCTTTAGAATAACTCCTCCTATAAGGCTATCTCCAACCCTCCCCATTTCTTCGGGGTAACTGTTATTATAATGGAGTTCAAATTCATCCCTATTTTTGTTCTCAAAACGAGAGATGAATAATGTTTCTTCAAATATGGGGGGCCACTATTCATTTCTCCCATTACTATTCATGCATATTTTATTATTATTTAACTCTTTTAACTCATTTATTTATATATACCTAATTGTGGTTATGTAATATCTTTATAATATTAATTTTACATCTTAACTTTGGCGTATAATTTTGATAAATTAATTTTCGTACATTTATTATTTTTATGTAAAATTTTAAGTTAATTTTATTATAAGTTATAATTGTACAAAAAATATAACATCATCTCAAAAAATGAATGGTGCAAATATAAATTATTAGATGTTGCTAAAGTTGAAAGGTGTGAATATAAAATATTAGATGTTGCTTAAATTGAAAAGTGAAAATTAAAAATACATTAAATAAAAATACATTAAACTGGAAATACATGAAAATTGAAAAAACATAAAAATTGAAACTACGGTAAATAGCATAATAACTTAGTAGGGAGGTATATCGTTTCCAGATACACCAAAATCATTATAGTATTGAGTGAATGAGGCTGAGGATTGTTGTGGTTGTGACTGTGGATATTGTTGACTTCTTTTATACATTATTTCGTTGTTGTTCTTGTCGCATAAATTCATGATGAGTCGGATCGACAATAGAATCCACATCCATTGTCACACCTCCTTTTTCACCTCCCCCTGGTAAGGGTGAGATTAGGGAGTTTTTCCAATTTAAGTGACATTATTCGTATTTTGGATTTATTTATTAATTTTAGAGTCGCCACCCGGATTTTTACGGTGTTCTCGGACACCATTTATTTATTGAAATCACAAACTGAGGAAATTTTGACTCTGTTTAAAAATGTATGCGAACCAAAAATCCGGGTAAGGAATTCTGTTAACCCGGGAGAAGGTGTTAGGCACTCCCGAATTCCGTGGTTCTAGCACGGTCGCTTAACTATTGATATTTGGCCTAATTATCTAATTATTTACATATTCAGAACCTATTATGCATTTTAACCTTTTTATCTTTTAGACGCTTTTAATATTTATGGATTATCTTGAAACAAGTCACGACGGCGTGCACTTGTCGTTTTTGGAGACATTGTAAACGCGCCACATGAAATGCACCCGCGATTTACAACGTGTGATTTTTATTATTGTTCGAAGTTGTGGTCGGGAGCATGAGTTGCAAACCCGAGTGTGGATTATGTAATCATGACTATGGTCATGATGGTATAAATGCCTATTTGAAACAATAATCATTATTCAATTTATTCTCTAAATCTTTGTAGTATGAGTCTAAAAGAGGTATTTTTGGAACTATAGGGTATGCATGTATTCAAATCATCTAAGACTAAATTGGCTAGTCTATGTCACGACCCAAAATCCATAAGGTCGTGATGGCGCCAGACATCATTGTCAGGCAAGCCAATCATTAATTAATTGAAATAATTTCATGTTCTAACATTCATGAAAAACATTTCCTTTCACTTGATTACATGTTAACTAAATAAAATCGGTTAAGTAAAACAATGGTTTGAATATTACACTTTAGCAAATATATCTCAACACATCCCAAAACCCGGTGTCACAAATACATGAGCAATTTCTAAGAATTTTACAATTTCTATAAAGCTTGTCCGAAATACAAGTGGACAAGGAAATTAAAATAATGTAGTATGAGAGAGACTCTGTCAGCTGCGGATCGCCTCCGGGTGATGCAGCTCGCCTAAGTCTCCAAATCCGCCACAGCGCTATGAAAGTACATGTGCAATAAAAATGCACAACACGTGCATCATGAGTACGAAAATAACGTATACTCAGTGAGTCGCCCGCCTAACCTCATAGAGAGGTAGTGACAAGAGGTCGAATTAGACACTAGCTAGAGGTCTATTTAGTATACTAAAGTGTGATACTAAGCATGATTCTCATAGACAATTTATTAAACTCAGGAATAAATAATATCAACTCTTTCCACATTTAACACTTTAAATCTTCATCACATTAATATCAATTAATCAACTGGAAGGAAAAATTTCTTCCAAAAATCTTTAATAACTTTAAATCTCTGTCATTTCAGTTGACAACTTAAAATTTCAGGCCAGTAATCAGGCAAAATCACAGCAAATATGCAGTAAATATCATGCGCAAGCAATGCCGAGGGTCGAACGACGTGGACCAACAATAATAAATTGTGCACTGCCGAAGGTTGAACGGCCTGAACCATAGATGCATCTATCTGCCCCGCTCGTGAATCGATCATGCAACGCGGCTCGCGAATCATACCTGCGACTCAGGTGCTCATATGCATATACATAAATACAGGGTCATCCTGCTCGCGAATCATACATGCAACTTAGGCACCCAAAGTTACACATATTCACACCAATAAACCATATTTTATTAGGAAAATTAGTTGTTCAATGAAGTGATAAAATTCTCCTTTTATTAAACATGAGTATAATATTTAAAACTTTTCTGGAGATTTACTTGTTGATTTTGACAGGGTTCCGAACTCGATAGGTTTATCCGAAACACAATTATTCAAGGAAGAACCAATTCTCCTTCTAGGTGATTAAGAAAAGTAAACTCTATCCTTCTTGGAGGTTTAAATACTAATTGAAAGCATCACATGATAAATCATTGACAAGGTCATTAGTACAACTAGTAAAGCATGCTAGTGGGTCCTAGTCTACCCGGACATGGCATAATAGTAGCTACGCATGGACTCCCGTAACCTCGTGCGTACTTAGCCCCCACAATCGATAGCATGTATTAATTTAGTTCACCTAGGGGGACAATTTCCCCTCACAAAGTTAGAAAGGAGACTCACCTCGCTCTGAAATTTCATAACCGGCCTCCAAGCCCTTCTGATGACTCAAAGCGTTGCACAATGCTCCGAAACTATCCAAACAACGACAAACCAATGAAAATATACCCTAATATTTGCAACAATTCCAAATTATATAATTTCCCAAATCCGCTCAGTGAAATGACCAAAATACCCTCGGGCTCACGTGCCTAGAATCCGATCTCGAAGATAAATTCTACCCATAGATTTACTAGTTCAAATATACAATTTACTCTAAATTCCATGCCCAAATTCGTGACTAAAAATCCAAATTACCATTTCTAGGTCTTTCCTCAAAAATCTCAATTTCCTACTAATTTTCATGTCTAATCCATGCATATAATCTTGTACTTAACTTAAAAATGAGAAGAATTTACTTACCTTGTAATGCATGATGAAAATCCCTCTTTGAAGCCTCCCAAAATCTCCATTCCAAGAAGAAAATAGTAAGGAAATAGCCAAAATTCATGGTTATAAACATTCTGCCCAGACGACCCCTTCTATGAGATAGCACTCCCCTTCACGCGATCGCATAAGCCAATCTCAAGATCCCCCAAAATTTTCCATGTGTGATCGCATACATGACCCTGCGATCGCATAGTCCAACCCAACATCCTTCACAAATCCTTCTATGCGATCGCAATCAACTCCCCGCGATCGCATAAGCAAATCCCCAGGGCCTCCAAATCTTCCTCTATGCGATCGCATACACTGCCACGCGATACATACACTGCCACGCGATTGCATAGGACAAATCCCAGCAGCCTACAAATCCTTCTATGCGATCGCATACCCACTCACGCGATCGCATAGAGTAAAAACCTGTTGCACTCACACCAGAAAACCAGCAGCCCTCTCAAGGCAAGAATCGTCCCGTTGAGCATCGAAACACGCCTGAGGCCCCCGGGACCTCAACCAAAAATACCAACCAGTCCCAATACCTCATTCAAACTTAGTCGAGCCTCTAAATCACATCAAACAACGCCGAAATCACGAATCGCACTAAAATTCAAACTTTTTGAACTTAGAAATTTCCAACTTCTACATTCGATGCCGAAACCTATCAAATCACGTCTGATTGACCTCAAATTTTTCACACAAGTCATATTTGACATTACGAACCTGCTCCAACTTTCGGAATCACATTTCAACCCCGATATCAAAATTTCCACTTCCGATCGGATTTCTCAAAAATCTTCGAATTTCTATCTTTAGACAAATGACTTCAAAATGACCTCCGGACATCCGAATTCATTTCCGGTCACGCTCCCAACTCCAGAATCACCATACGAAGCTATTCCCAGACTCGGAATCCCAAACGGACATCAATAACTCTGAAATGCCTTACAGCTCAAATTTATGAAATTCTTCTAAAATGCTATCTTCCATAATATACGCCGAAACGCTCCCGGGTTATCCAAAACCCAATCCGGACATACGCCCAAGTTCGAAATCATCATACAAACTATCAGGAACCTTCAAATCCTGATTCGGAGGTCGTTTACTCAAAATTCCAATCTTAGTCAATTTCTCCAACTTAAGGCTTTTGAAATGATAATTTTCTTTCCAAATCAACTCTAAACTTCACGAAATTAAATTCCGACCACACCTACAAGTCATAATACCTGAAATAGAGCTGCTCATGACTTCAAACCGCTGAACAACGCACTAAAGCTCAAAACGACCGGTCGGGTCGTTACAGTCTAAGGCTAAGTTTTTGGGCTATGGCAAAATCTAGCCCAATTTAGCAATTAAAACTTGGGCCAATCCTATTTTAGGATATTACAATAAATCATGAGTAAAGGGAAAGTGTATAGTGTGTTCATAATAGGAGGTACACTTGTGCATTACTACAAAAATACAGATTTCTTTAAGAATACATCAAAAATGTCCTAAGTGATAGTCCTAATCTACAACTGCCCTATCTTCGAATGAGCTAAGGTTGTTCATGGCTTTTCCCGTAGAGTCCACTTCCTGTAACTCACTGATTGTTTCATTGATCAGAAATAAGAATCTATGCACCATTATGGAGTGAATCTGACCATTAAAAGGTCAGACTCATTTCCTTTATTGTTATCATTGAAAGGTCAATTTCGAACATGGTTTATAAGTATATACACATACTGATTTACAAGGAAGCAGTGACAACTTGAGCACATACACAACAAAATAGTTCATATTTTTATGACAAAATTCAACCAATGTTCAAGACAACACTAACATATAGTCTTATTGACACTAGTCAACCCAAATCTCACATGTTCATGATTTTAAACTCACAGGAAAAATTCAGACAGTACCAAACATTTTCCACACCAAACAAACACATATTTTGAGCTCAAGAATAATTTCTATTTAAAGTGGGACTGTTACATACCTTAAAAGTGAAAAATAACAGCAAGGAATGACCAAATAAAGGTCAGAAAACCAAGCTTTGCAGCTTAATATAGCAGCAACAAGCAACAGTAACAAAACCCAGAAAAATGAAGCTTGAATACCAGGGATTGGAGCAAAATCAGCAAGAAAAACCCAGATTTTCAACCCAGAAAACTTGATAACTCAAAAAATAGCATCTATAACCCATGTTTCCGAATACCAAGACTGAGGGAAAACTAAATTTTAAGATATTTTCTGCATCTCTTTGAGTATTTTTCAGTGTAGGATTTCTACTATGTGTGTGTGTGTGTGAAATTTCTGTACTCAGATTTGTGTAGAGTCTTTTAAGCTGTCAAGAGTCTATTTTCAGATGTAAAAAGTATCCTAGTGTGTAAAAAGTTTCCAAAGTGTGTCCATATTTCATAATACCCTAGTCTATTTATAGGGAATTTTAGGGTAGCATCTTTAGAGAATATACCTTATTTTATTAGGCTGAAATAGTACAGGTACATCTCTCCATCCTTATCCTATTGGACAACTGTACCCCCCTTCTAGAATGTTCCTATATTTCCAGCCCTTATCCCCTTTTAAAGTTACTGTTTTCCCCTTACAAAATTTGATTTATGATTTATGATTTTGTTTTTTGATATTTTCCTAATTCTAGAAGTTTCTTGGGTTGTTACACCACAAGATTCTTCAATATAAGTTCCTAAACTACCCCCTTAATACCCTTATAATTACCTTTTCAGTTAATCACGATTTAAGGGTTAGGTTGCTTATTAAGCAGCCTAGTCTAGGAGTTTAAGGTTAGGAGATTACTAAGGTCAATACTAATGCTAAGGATCATTAACTAACCATTGATTAGGGACTAACCTAAATTATTACTTCAATTTAAACCTAACATAAAAACTAAGGTGGAAACTAGTTAACTATAAGCTGTTTTAGGGTAGTCAATTGGTTGAGAATTAAAATTAAGACCTAATCGTGCAGGATTAAACCGGAACATGAATTATTTGATTAACACCTAAGTTGTTCTACAAGCAAAGGCAGTCAACACAAGAAAAATCAAAACTAGCAATCAAAACTGAAATTCAATAAATAGTATATAACTAGGCAAGGAAAGTTCATGAAATCCTAATAAGTAATTATCAAGATCCTAGGCGACTAACATTTAACCATTAGCTTTATTAAAGAAATAATCAAGGAGAACGAGGGAAGGGAAAAACAGTTTGGATAGAACATAAGGAAATTTAAATCAATGAACATGTTTAAAAACCAGAAACATGCAATATTCAGAATTAAGCCAGGTTCAAGAAATTCACAAAAACATACCTAAACTAACAATTTCAGATTTAATCGGCTAGGGTAAATTTTAATCTAGGTAATTGGTATTTAAACAAATAAAGAAAGAGGAGAAGTACCTAGTTAAGTTGGAACAAATTGGCCGGATTCCGGCGGCTCGCTGGAGTTTGGCCGGACTCCAGTGGGGTTTGGAAATGGTCCAAACCCACATGAATTGATAGCTCTCACCAAGAGCTATCGACTCGTGTATGTGTGAGCCATTGGGGGTCCTGGAATCGGCCGGTAGACAAAATCTAGGGATTCAGTTTTCTAGATCTAAGATTGAGGAATTTCAGGTGGTTTTTTTTGGGAAAACCAGTGGTAGGACGGGTTGAGGGGGAGGAGGGGAGTATTTGGTACAATTTTGGGACGGTTTGGAGAAGCTCCGCCGCCGGTGGGCGATTTCCGATAGGCGGAGATGGGCGGAAGACGACGGAGTCCGGTGGAGGTTTAGAGAATTGAGAGAGACGAGAGGTGGGGGGGGGGTGTAAGTCTTTGAGTTCTGAGGGGTAGGGGGTTTAGGAACAATTATATAGGTTAGTGTTGTTGAGTTCCTAGCCGTTGGATCTAAATAGATCAACGACTAGGATTGCTTCCTTAATGAAATGGGGTCGTTTTGGGGTGTAACAGGGGTGTTTGGACGGGTTTATGGTCTTGGGATGGGTGTGTTTGTGTATAGAGAAGAGGTTTGGGCTTGGGTAAATTTGGCCCAGGTCCGAATTTAATCCCCTTTTAAGCTAATCTAAACTAATTAATTAATTTGAATTAAATTAAAACTCAACAAAAATGTAGTAACTAATTCTAACTTAGTCTTTGTCTAATTGATAAATTAATTAAGAGTAATATCATTTAATTTAATACTCATATCATTTAAGGAATAAATTTCACAATTTTGTTAGAAAAAATGATTAACTTAATCATTAAATCTACATTGTGTCAAATAATCAACATTTTTGTTGTTATTTGTTTCAATAAATTACAAATAATATATTAATTATCTCTAACTCTAGTTTAAATTTTATTTAATGAGTAAATTTAAAGTTGAAATTTCTAGTTAACTTTTGTAATTATTTGAAGAATAATTTTCCGTAATTTTCCAATAAAATGATTGAAGTTATGCACCGAATCATGCAAATTTAAATCATTTATGAATATTAAAAGACAAATTATGATTTATGAAATGCAAATAATTCACACACAGACACTGAAATTCAACAAAGGTTTATAACACTAATTAATTTATTGAATTTTGTAGGAGTATATAGTAGGTTAAAAATTACATGCTCACAGCTACCCCTCTTTGCTCGGAAACGCGAAGAGTTTCGGGCAAAGACAAAGTGAGCAATTAAGAACAACTTTTACCCGTTCAAATACTCTATGTGAAGCATTTTTAAAAAGTTTGACCGAACCATGCTTCAATTTTGCCTACATATCCTTGGCTATAAAGGAATTATGTTAGTGTAGTTCTGGAAATTTTGGTAGTTGGGACTACCGGGTAACTGTGATTTCACTGTGGCTGTTGCTGCTATTACTGCTGCTGAGCTCCTTATTACACAGAAGTAACAAAAATGAAAAAGACTAGCTGAGCTTATCAACTACTAGTTATAAGATCCCTATCTGTATACTCTAAGGCTTGGTCTTGAGTCTTGGCTTTTGCTGACTCTGCCTGGATCTTGATGCCTGTTAGCTGCAAATGCTTGTTCGATCTTCTTCAGCTTTTCGGATCGAGACGGGACGTGCATAGCTTGCGACTTCAATCTTGTCTCGAGCAGTCCGCATCGTTGCTGCTTCTGTACTTTGAGTTTGGTCTTTTCTTTTCTTCTTTTCTTTTATTCTGGACCAAAACTTCTTCTTTTGGTCGTCTCGAATCCATTGTCATAAAGTGTAATCTGCACAAAATCAGAGACAAACGAATGAAATTTTTTGCCCCAGTTTTTTTAGGAAAATTTCGTGAGTTATTGTAACGAAATCTATGCTATTTTATTATTGGAAGCAATGAAAAGTCGGGAATGGTGTACCCGGAGTGAATTTAGACTAGGGGGTGGATACCCTATGCCTAAAAGTAAAATCAATTAGGGATTGGAGGCCCTACGTTAGAAAAGATCAAACGGTTATGCTGTCGTCAAGAAATGATCACCAGGTTATGCCGGTGTCTGGGAAAAGGTCAACATGTTATGTTGTTGCCCGGAAAAGATCACCAGGTTATGCTGGTGTATGGGGAAGGATCAACAGGTTATGCTGTTGTCAAGAAAGAGATCACCAGGTTATGCTGGCGTCAGGAAAAGATCAACAGGTTATGCTGTTGTCAGGAAAAAGATCACCAGGTTATGCTGGTGTCTGGAAAAGATCAACAGGTTATGTTGTTGTCAAGAAAAATATCACCAGGTTATGCTGTTGTTAGGAAAAAGATCAACAAGTTATGCTGCTGTTTGGAAAAAAGATCACCAGGTTATGCTGGCGTCTGGAAAAGATCAACATGTTATGCTGTTGTCAAGAAAAAGATCACCAGGTTATGCTAGAGTCTGAAAAAGATCAACAGGTTGTGCTGTTGTCAAGAAAAAGATCACCAGGTTATGCTAGAGTCTGAAAAAGATCAACAGATTATGCTGTTGTCAGGAAAAGTTCACCAGGTTATGCTGGCGTCTGGAAAAGATCAACATGTTATGCTGTTGTCAAGAAAAATATCACCAGGTTATGCTGGTATTGGGAGAAGATCAACAGGTTATGCTGTTGTCAAGAAAAAGATCACCAGGTTATGCTGGTGTCGAGAGAACATCAACAGGTTATGCTGTTGTCAGGAAAAAGATCACCAGGTTATGCTGGCGTCTGGAAAAGATCAACAAGTTATGCTGTTGTCAGGAAAAAAAGATAACCAGGTTATGCTGGCGTCTGGAAAAGATCAACAGGTTATGCTGTTGTCAAGAAAAATATCCCCAGGTTATGCTGGTGTCGGGAGAAGATCAACAGGTTATGCTGTTGTCAAGAAAAAGATCGCCAGGTTATGCTGGTGTCTAGAGAAGATCAACAGGTTATGCTGTTGTCAGGAAAAAAGATCACCAGGTTATGCTGGCGTCTGGAAAATATCAACAGGTTATGCTGTTGTCAGGAAAAAAAAAGATCACTAGTTTATGCTGGTGTTTGGATAATATCAACAGGTTATGCTGTTGTCAGAAAAAAAGATCAACAAGTTATGTTGTTGTCAGGAAAAAATATCAACAAGTTATGCTGTTGTCAAGAAGAAGATCACCAGGTTATGCTAGCGTCTGGAAAAGATCACCAGGTTATGCCGTTGTCAAGAAGAAGATCACCAAGTTATGTTGGCGTCTGAGAAAGATCACCAGGTTATGCTGGTGTCTGCTAGGAGTGGGACCCTATTTTGGCATCAACTAAGGAATGGAATATCCTTAGTTGGAAAGGTTTAGATAGGGATTGGAGACCCTATGCTACTTTAGTTTGAATTATTTTCAATATCATTTCTTCTCTTTTTTTTTGTTTTATTTTCAAATAATGGGTGAATGCAGGAAAAGATTTTTGGAGGAAACTTCCCTTTTTGGAGTCAATGCTGCAGAGCTCCTTCTAGCCCTTGCGCAATTTCTTTTGGTTGCACCTGCTTTTTGCACGGTTTCTTTCGAGTTACACATGTTTCTTATTTTCAAACAAAGAACAATTTGTTAGTTTGAAACGGTGGTTGGTTTTGCGGCCTTGATTATTTCAACTGCTTGATCTCGACCCCTTTGACGAAGATCTCAACCGCTTGCTTGCTTGCTGATCAGTCTGGAATCTCCCATGATCAATAACTCCTCTACATCCATGTCAATTTCCATGTTCATACCCATTATGCAGGCTTCATATTCAGCAGTGTTGTTTGTACATAATAACCGGAGACGGGCGGTGGCTGGATAGTGTTGTCCCATGGGTGAAATCAAGATTTCCCCAATCCCAACACCTCTTGCATTTACAGCTCCATCAAAGAACATTTTCCAAGTTGTTTGTGTTTTCTAGGATTACGTCGATTGAGTTTACTTCCTCGTCCGGGAAGTAAGTACTCAAAGGTTGATATTCGTCATCGATAGGATTTTCAGCTAGGTGATCTGCCAAGGCTTGATCTTTCATTGCCGTGCGGGTGACATATACTATGTCGAAGTCGGTGAGCAGGATTTTCCACTTTGTTAATCTCCCGGTGGGCATTGGCTTTTGGAATATATACTTCAACGGATCCAGCATAGTGATGAGGTAGGTGGTATAAGCCAACAAGTAATGCCGGAGATTCTGAGAAACCCAAGTTAAGGCGCAACAAGTCCTTTCCAACAAGGTTTACTTGGATTCATAGCTTGTGAATTTATTGCTCAAGTAGTATATGGTTTGTTATTTCTTCCCGGTCGCATCATGCTGCCCGAGAACACACCCGAAGGAATTTTTGAACACCATCAAATACAAGAACAAAGGCCTTTCTGGTTCTGGTGGGACCAACACTGGCGGATTCGACAAATATTCTTTGATCTTATCAAAAGCGTCTTGGCATTCGTCCGTCCATTTAATTACTGCATCTTTCTTCAACAAATTGAATATAGGCTCACATGTGGATGTCAACTGAGAAATGAACCTGTTGATGTAATTCAACCTACCCAGCAAACTCATGACCTCTTTCTTGGTTCTCGGAGGAGGCAAATCCAGAATAGACTTTATCTTTGTCGGATCCAGCTCGATGCCTAGTTTACTGACTATAAACCCCAGCAATTTCCCAGATGGAACTCCGAAGGCACACTTGGCTGGGTTTAATTTCAAATCATACTTACGCAGACGTTCAAAGAATTTTCTCAGATGCTGCACATGGTCGTCTTGCGTTCTAGATTTAATAATCACATCATCCACATACACCTCAATTTCCTGGTGCATCATGTCACAAAAAATGGCAGTCTTAGCCCTCATATAGGTTTCCCCGACGTTCTTCAGAGCGAATGGTATGACCCGATAACAGTAAGTACCCCAAGGTGTGGTGAATGCCGTCTTTTCTGCATTTTCTTCATCCATCAAAACCTGATGATACCCAGCGTAACAATCTACGAAAGACTGTATATCATGTTTGGCACAGTTGTCAACCAGGATGTGGATGTTCGACAATGGAAATTTATCCTTGGGGCTTGCTTTATTCAAATCCCAGATAGTCGACACACACTCGGACTTTCCCGTCTTTCTTAGGTATCGGGACCACATTAGCCAGCCACGTGGTGTATTGGACCACTCGGATTACTCCATCTTTTAATTGTTTAGTGACCTCTTCTTTGATCTTGTCGCTAACGTCTGTTTTAAATTTTCTCTGTTTTTGTTGGACGGGTGAATAACGGGGTAGGTTGGTAACTTGTGCACCACTAAATCAACACTCAGTCCGGGCATGTCATCATAAGACCAGGAAAACACGTCTTTGAATTCGAATAGAAGTTGGATCAAAGCGTCTCTAGTTCTTTCATCAGTGTGGATACTTATCATGGTTTCTTAGACCTCTTCTGAATTACCCAAATTAAACAGTTTGGTTTCGTTTAAGTTTGGCTTAGGCTTATTCTCGAATTGTTCCAATTCTCGATTTATTTCCCTAAAAGCCTCATCTTCATCATATTCCGGTTCTTGATTCATTATTTCATGGTTAGACGGCGTATCAAGATCTGGGTGTGAAGTCCACAAGCATGTGATGTTATTTAAGTCCGCATTATTAGAACTGAAAAGAGAGATAAGAAAAAATAGCAAAAATTAGGAAGAATAAAGAGAGAGATTCATGGACTATGAAATATTAATTTTATTTCATTGAATTTTGAACATAGGAGGGTTTACATTAGAATTTAAAAAGGCAATAAAGTAAAAACACTCGAGTTACACCCTGAAATAACTCGAAGTGCAAAAGGATGGCAAGGCTGAATTACCGGGACTCCCGCCTGACTGGGAATGTAGTAGCCTTCCAATTTTGGAGCTTGGCGTCAAGACCCATATATTGTACTTCAGCAGTTCTTGAGCCTTCTCCTGGTTGGACCATATGAGCCTCATACAACATCTGTCTCATTGCTACACAGATTTCTTCAATATCTTCGGCCGTGAAGGCCTCCTCTTCTTCCTCTACGTATTTTGGCTTGACGAATGATTCGATGATGTCTAGGATTGGCTGAGGAAACACCCAACCATCTTTCTTACGCTGGTCAACCCATTTTTCATCATCGGGAGTATCTTGAAACCCTATGCCAAAGAACTTCTTACTGGTAGGCAAGGTGATAGGTTCTGTAATGCCTTGCAAGGACACCCTGAGCCCTTTTCCAGGTGTGTACCCATGTTTAATCATGTCGCTAGTGACCATTATTGATGCATTCGATAGGAAGGGTTGAGGACATGGGGTTCTTTCCTCACATTGGTCCGCAACCACAATCTCAAAATCCTGGTAGACTATATGCTCACTACCTTCTCTTGCTTCCATGCAGGGGACTGATGGATCATTGTAAATAGATTGCTCGTCTTCTCCATGGACCACAATCTCCCAGTCCTCGTGCTTGAACTTAACCATCTGGTGGAGGGTCGAGGGCACGGATCCTACGGAATGGATCCAGGGCCTTCCCAAGAGATAATTGTAGGAGGTATCGATGTCTAAGACCTGAAATGTCACTTCAAAGTCTACAGGGCCGATAGTCAAGGCCAAATCAATTTCTCCAATTGTGTCCCTCTCGATGCCGTCAAATGCACGGACACACACATTGTTGGGTTTGATTCTATTAGTTCCAATCTCCATTCTTTTTAGGGTTGAGAGAGGGAAAATGTCGACCCTAGATCCGACGTCCACCATAACCCTTTTTACATAGTACCCTTCATATTTAATGATTAGGTGGAGAGCTTTATTGTGGGCAGCCCCTTCCAGAGGCAAGTCATTTTTGCTAAATGAGATCTGATTGACTTCAAAGAAGCGTTTCGCCATTCTTTCCATTTGATCAACTATAGTTTCGGCCGGAACATACGCTTCATTAAGCGTTTTCATCAGAACTTTTTGATGCGCACTTGAGCTTATCAGCAAGGATAGAATCAAGACTTGAGTGGGGGATTCTCTGAGTTGTTTAATCACAGCGTATTCAGAAGTTCTTATTTTTCTGAAGAATTCTTCGGCCTCTTCGGTGTTGACCGGCTTTTTAGGCGGAAAGCGCTTTTATTTGTTCCTGTTTAGTTCCTTCAGGTTGAGGTATCTCTTAGACGAGTTTGCTTCACTTACTTCCCACGTGATCTCTTTTCCTTTGTACGTCACCACTATTTTGTTATAGTTCCAGGGAACGAAAGTGCTATCCTTTATGGGATTCTGTGGTGCGCGGCTAATAACCACGGGCTCATTCAACCTTGGTGAAATTATTGGCCCCTGCGCCACATAAGTCCCTTTCAGTATGTACATCTTCGAGACATTCAACATAGCCTTGTTTTGCTGCCATCTTTTGGGAGGGCTTAACACAAGTTGTTCTCTTCTGGGTGCCCTGGGGACATAAAGAACAACATCTTTAGAATGCCCCGTCCCTGTCTTGGTTTCAACCTTTCCTGTGGCCTGAGGAACGGAGTTGCTTGTCTTCACCTCTTTAGCTTGCTTGGGTGCCGCTTTGGGCTTCTTCTCTACACCGACAATGGCGATGATAGCTTTTAGGGCTGGATCAAAATCTCGGTCTTCAAAAATCATACCAATAATTGGCCCGTTATTGTGAGCAGGAAACAGGTTATTGGTCACATTGGGAGCTTCTTCATCCCTTAGTACCACCTTATTTTGTTCTATTAGGCTCTCAACTGCCCGCTTGAGGGTCCATCAATCCTCAGTATCGTGTCCCTCGGCCCCTGAGTGATAAACACATCGAGTACCTGGCCTGTAAGAGGGAGATTCTGGGTTTTTCCTGTTTTGTGGTACAGGCTGCAGCAGACCCATTTGAACCAGCTTCGTGAAAAGGCTGGAGTATGATTCACCAATTGGTGTAAAATTGGTCCTTCTGGGTGGCTCCGGGGGGTTATTTTGTGGAGGGAGAGGATTATACTAAGCTTGGCGAGGAGGGTCGTTTCTGGGTGGTGGAGCTCGGTTTTGATTATATTGTTGGTGGGAACGGACGTACGACTGAGTATTCATTATTGGATAGGGCTAAGGCATTACGGCATACGCCACATCCTGGTGGGGATAGTAATGTCGTGGGGTATCGGAAAAATAGCCTCGGTGTTGACGGGAGCTTCTTATACTGGAGGTCATCATTGCCTCTTCCTCTTTATTCTTCCTATTAGCTGCACTCCCTGACCCACTCTGGATTGCCTGGGAAGTTGCTCTTATGGCCGACAAGCTCAAGATGCGAACTGTTTTCAAACCAATTTCAACCATCTCCCCAATATTTATAGCTTCCGCAAATGGCTTGCCCATAGCGAACATCATATTATGGAAGTAGACAGTCTCCTGGGCTTGTAAGAAGACGCTAACCATTTCTGTATCGTCCATGGAGGCTTTACTCTGGTAGCTTGTTCGCGCCACTTAATAGCGTATTCCCTAAAGCTTTCTGAAGATTTTTTCTTGAGATTGGACAAAGAGTTCCTGTCTGGCGCTATGTCCACGTTATATTGAAATTTTCTGACAAAGTCTTCGGCCAGGTCGTCCCATATGTGCCAGTGGGAAATATCCTGGTCCATGTACCACTCGGATGCAATTCTAGCTAAGCTCTCCCCAAAATAAGCCATTAGGAGCTCTTCTTTCCCGCCTGCTTCCCTCAACTGATTACAATATCTTTTTAGGTGAGCTATGGGATCCCCGTGTCCATAATACTTCTTGAACTTGGGGGTTTTAAACCCGAGGGGAAAGTGAACGTGTGGAAACATGCATAAGTCGGCATAAGAAACACTCTTCTGGCCACTTTGGCCCTGTATGTTTTTGAGACTCTGCTCAAAGCTTTTCATTTTTCGAGCAATCTCTTCCTGCTCGGGGTTCTTTATAATTTTGTCTTGTCCCACGGTAGATTCGTACCGAGGTTGCTGAGGGTATGAGTTTGGAGTGACATGAGCCGTGTCTAGATAGAATGACGGTGTTTGGAAGGTAAAAACCGACGGCTCGAAACTTGGTCCAGAGACTGTTGGCGGCACCGTGGCAGAGATTAGTGGTGCGGTAAATATATTGGAGGATACTCCCGAAAATAGTGCTTGGGGGCGAACCTCAGAAGGCATTCCAGCAAAGTGAGCTGATATAGATGGGTATCCGAATGGGGTGGCCGGGTAACTTAGAGGGATATTGGAAGTTACGGTTGTTCTAGGAACTAACTCGGGGAAACCAGGGATGGTGCTAGGTGGTTCCGTACCATTAGACCGGGCGTCCTACATTTCCAACATGCGGTGATGCAATATTCTATTTTCTTCAGCCGTGGCTGATTCATAATCGGGATGATCGAGCTTGGGTCATCTTCAGAGGGGTTGATGATTGGCAGGTGACTTTCCGACGTCATTTCCACACTCCCTTTCGATCTTGTGAAATATGGGTGTGAAGCCAGATTACCGCAAAAACCAACCACCTAAAAAACAATCACCTTTTAAAAGATAAAAAACCACAAAATTAGATTGAGGTATTTAACACATAGGAGATCGCACGTTGGGGGTATGAAATGCACCTAGGCAGTTAAACGTTTTTTCCATGTTTTGCATCGGTTGAGTGTTTCATCCCGGCTCTTATTGTTTGAAATTTCTTTTTCTTCTTTGATCTCTCTTTTTTTTTCAAAATTTTCTCTCTTTCTTCTTGTATATTATTTCCCCTTTTTTTAGGGTTATGATCGAATCCTATGTGGATTTTCTATGTATCAGGACGCCGCGTGAATCAAATCTTCACGCAGTTTACGGGATAAATACAAAAGGAAATAAACATTCTGATTCCCAAAACTTCAAATTTCATTCATTACAAAAGACTCTAACATACGTTCTTGGAAATTAAAAGACTACAACAGAATTAAAGTAGACTTAAATAGATTGCAAAAGGAAAATGAACTACAAACTCGAAAAAGGACATCATGAATACATAAGTGCCTCTACTGCTCCAGGGGCCCGAAAGACATCACTCGGTCTCGCCGCAGGCCTGCGCGCCATGTCTTGTTGGAGGCGATACATGTCATCCATTATCTGGTGGACAAAAATCATCACCGCAGCAAAGTAGGTAGATCAGGTCATGTCCTCACACTCTTGGCATTTTGTAACAACATAATCAGCAATTTGTCTGACCCTTTCTCTGATGATACCCTTTTCCTGGAGTAAGCACCCAATCTGCTGGGATCTAGCTTCTAAAACCTGGGTGTCCTTATGGTTCTATTTTTGCAACTGTTGTAATTTGTAACAACATAATCAGCAAGTTTCTCTGACCCTTTCTCTGATGATACCCTTTTCCTGGAGTAAGCACCCAATCTGCTGGGATCTAGCTTCTAAAACCTGGGTGGCCTTATGGTTCTGTTTTTGAAACTGTTGCAAATCTTCTTCTAATCGAGCCATCAGTGCATAACAGTGTTCCCTTTATGCTTTGAATTTATTTGCTTTCTTAGCCATTTCATTTTCGAGAGTGGCTACCTTTTCTTCCAGGCCAGTGACTCTTGGTCATATTTTCCTTTCAGCTTTTGAACAAACTCTGCCCGCTCTTATGCATTTCTTGCTAATTTTGCTCGAGCTCTTGTCAATTCTTCCTCAGCTTTTTCCAAATCATCCACATAGTTGCACACTTTTTTTCCTAAGACTATTAGTAAGTCTTTCATCAGTTCTGCTTCTCTCTGGGTTCTCAGCAACTATTTTTAATTTTTGGATCTGGGCTCGGAGAGCTTCATTTTCTTGGTCAACCTGTTTTTCTCCCCTTCACTTGTGGCGGCTTGCAAACTGTTTTCAAATTTGATATCTCTGATCTGGGATTCCAATTTGCTTATTGTGGCCCTGTAGCTGTTTTCTTTTTCCAACCAACCCCAATGCTCTTGTGCTTCATCGGTAAATTGTTGTACGTGGGGCCTCTTGGCGGGCCATTACAGATCTTGATGCTTTCTACCCCTTCTACCATACCAGTGGTGTAGCCAGGATCCATCTCACCTTTGGATAAATCCCTCACTCGAGTCTGTGGCTCCAAAAATCTACACTCATGCCAAATCTGGCGGACCCTATCTTCCAGAAATACAGCTCTTGGACACAATTCAATGACTTGCCGACTTAGGTCTTCATCGTGTGGAGCATTTTGATGCCTTCCTAGCTGTCGTAAGACCCCGTGTAGGGAATACGTCTGAATACTTCGGAGACCCATCTACAAAAGATAGCCTACTTCGACTGACATATAGATGACTTCATTGATAGGGAGCCAACCGAATGTCCATTCAATTTGGTTGGCAGTCAAAGAACTCAAGTGTGCAAGCTAGGCTTCTGTGACTTCTGGAAATTCATGACCCTCTACCCGAGTCCCATGTTCAATGCAATTTAGGCCAGTCAGACCGTAATTCATATAACCCGGGCGATGGCAGATATGTTCGATCATCCAGATTTGTATGAGTAGATTGCATCCCTCGAAGAACTTTCCTTCGGATTGACAAATAGTTAAGGCACAATAGATTTCTGCTACGATCATTGGTACAAGAGTGCCATTAGACTTTTTTATCATGAAGTCAGCTACTCCTACGAGTCCAATATCTATACATCCATCGCTCCTGGGACAGATTAGGGTACCCAAGAATGCTACCACAAAGGTCAATCCCCGACGGACCTCCCATTTAGTTCGATTCCCGTGGTGGGTTAATCCGATATTCACAGCTTCAAAACCCCGAGGATCCCCGTAACAACGGTAAAGGAAGTAAAATGTGCAGAATCTCTCAGATAAGTTCGGATGTTGGATTTTCCGACTGATGCTCAGAAGGTCCAGGAATTTGTGAGGAGTCACAGCTCTGGGTGCTACCGGATAACGGCTTTTGAGATTCTCACTAAGGCCAGAATACCCCGCTATCTCTTCCAGTGTGGGAGTCAATTCAAAAACACATTGTTTGATTCTCACCGGTGTGGGATACGTAGGCGACCCTCACCGGGTCCAACCCTATTTTTCAAAAAGATCAAAATACAAAATATGGTCATAAATAAAGTTAGATGACGCCGTTCTTGTCTAAATAGCCAAAATTTCCCAACGGGGCACCAGAAGGCTGTTTTTGCAAGAATAGCCACCTATGGTCTTTCTCAGAATCTTGAACCAATTAGAGAACACAACCCTAAAATCTTCCTTCCGAAGTGCTGAAGGTTCGTATTTTCAAAGATGGTCCATTTTCAAAATAGTTACATTTTTTTGCAAAAATAGCATTTTTTTCTCTTTGGTCAAAAAATAAATCATGGTTTTGCTTTTTCTTAACCAATCACTTAAATAAATGTGCAGGATGAGCACCGTTATAAATATCCCTTTTAAAGTTGTAGAGGTGCCGTGGTAAAAGCTTTAGGCGGGCTCACCTGCCTTTTGAAGATTAAGCCGAGGTTGGACATAATTGAGGCTCTAATACCATTCTGGGATCCAGCGCACAATGTGTTTTATTTTACAAGCTCGTTTAGCAATTGTTATAGGACCATCACATTTTTGGAGAAAAGAAGTGTTACATGATATAATAACTACGTGTATTATACTGCACAACATGATATCGACGATGAACGTGATCTTAATGCACCAATTCAAGATGATTGAGAATGTCCACCTCCAACGGTAGAAATGGTAGTAGATAAAAAAAACCTATTTGAGCAATTTTTATCTCGATACAAAAAAATTAAGGACAAAGATGCTCATTTTGCATTTCGTAATGCATTAATAGATCATTTATGTGAGCATACTAGAGGTGAAAGTTGAATATTTATGTAACATTTAATCTGAATTTTACCATAATGTAATATGTATATAATTATCTTGTATTTCAATGATTTTACTTTTATCTGAATTATCCTTTAATATATATATATATTTTATAATATTTGCTTAAAAATTATATTATTTAATAATGTATGGTATAAAATAATTTTATATTAAATTATATGTGATGAATATGTAAAAAAGAAAAAAAATAGAATTTCTTTAATAGAAATAAGAAAATAAAATTTAAATAAAAAATAATAATATAATATTAAAGAGAGAGAAGAATATAAAACGGAGTATTCTTTTTTGGATTAAAAATGGAGTAATGGTTCGAGTAATTTTACTCCATTTTGGAGGAGAAAATGGAAAATGGAGGCAGGGGCTGGGGATGGCCTAAGACCCCCTTTCACAGGCTCCTGTTGTGGGGACTTATGTAACGACCCAGCCGATCGCTTTGAGAGTTAGAGCCCCTATCCCCTAATAACTGCTTTCCCCATATTTATTTCTACTATTGTGACTAGCGGAGATGATTGGTTTTGAGTTCCAGAGTATTTTGGGTCACTTAGTCCCTAAATGAGAGCTTAAGTCTTATAATTTGGACCGTAGTTAGAACTGTGTGAAGACGGTTCCGAAATGGATTTTCGTCGATTTTGTTAGCTCCGTTGAGTGATTTTAGGTTTAGGAGCACGTCCGGAATGTGTTTGGAGGTCCGTAGTAGATTTAGGCTTGAATTGGCGAAAGTTAGATTTTTCGCGATTTCGGTCGGTAGTGGAAATTTTGATATCGAGCTCGAAATGGAATTCTGGAAGTGACTGTAGGTTCGTAGTGTCATTTTTGACCTGTGTGTGAAATATGAAGTCATTCGGACTAGGTTTGATGTGTTTCTGCGTCGTTTGTAGAATTTGGAAAATCCTAAGTTCCTTGGGCTTGAATCCGTACTTAATTCATGTTTTTTATGTCAATCGAGGTGGTTTTGAAGGTCCGACTAAGTTTGTACGGTGTTATAGGATTGATTGGTATGTTTGGTCGAGGTCCCGGGGGCCTCGAGTGTGTTTCGGGTGGTTAACGAATTGGTTTTTGGAAATTTGGAGTTGTTGATCTGCTGATGTTGGACTTCTGGTGTTTTTCCGCACCTGCGGTTCCCCATTCGTAGGTGAGGAAGTTTAACGCAGATGCGGAACTTGTGGAGCTGGGGATGGAGCGCAGGTGCGCAAGCTTGGCGCACCTGCGAGCCTGCATGTGCGAAACCTGGGCGCAGGTGCGGAACTTGGTGACTTAAATGAAACACACAGATGCGGCGTTTGGATCGCAAGTGCAGTACCCGCATGTGAGAGAAATGGCCGCAGGTGCAAGGATCGCTGGGCATAAAAGGGGTTGAAATCGAGGGTTAGTTCATTTTCACTCCATTTTTTATTTTTAGCTCAGAAGAAGGTGATTCTTTGAGGGATTTTCAAAGGAATCTTGTGGGTAACGATTTATTACTTAAATTTGGTTTTGTTACATTAATATATTGTAGTTTTCTTCCTTTAATCAAGGAAATTGAGTGATAAATGTGGGAAAATTGGGGAAAGATTCCCCAATCAAATTTATGAGTTTTGATCGAGTTTTAGGCATCGGATTTAGATAAATTTTGGACGAGTGGTCTCGTGAGTGAATGGATGTTCTAAATTGGTAACTTTTACCCAATTCTGAGTCGTGGGATCGGGGAGACTTTTTGGGTGTTTTTCCTATTTTCTTTCCTTAGCTTCGAATTCACTAGCTAAAGTAGTTACGTGTAGTTAATTTACATTCTACAATTGATTTGATTAGATTTGGGCCATTCGGAGTTAGATACTCGTGGCAAGAGAGCGGTTTCAGATTGATTTGAGCGGTTCGAGGTAAGTGGCTTGCCTAACCTTGTGTGGGGGAACTTCCTCTTAGGATGTTTGGTATTGTTTGATGTATGAGCGCCGTGTACGCGAGGTGACGAGTACGTACACTGGCTATTTTTGTAAATTCCCGTTTTTCTTCGAAATCATAAACTGTTTTCCTTTTATTGAATTGTACTATTATGTTTAATTACCCTATTTAAATTAGGAAAGCAAGCCTACGTGTTTTGACTGTCTACTTGAAATTTTGTGCATCATGATTAGGTAGATTCCTACTTTTCCTTGATTGCATGTAGTCTAAACTATACATTTCAATGTTGTAATGATTAGGTAGATTCCTACTTTTCCTTGGTTTCATGTACTCTAAATTGTACATTTCAATGTTGTAACTGGCATGTCATTGTTGAGTTGCATATTTACTATGGGACCACGTACGTATTCCGGGAGATTCCCCAGCACTGCATATTTATTTTGGAACTACAGACGTATTTCGGGAGATCCCCTTGTCTTGCATATTTACTTTGAGACTACGGACGTATTCCGGGAGATCCCTTGTACTCCATATTTATTTTGGGACTACAGACGTATTCCGAAAGATCCCCATGTACTGCATAATTAATTCGGGACTAAGGGACAGTATCTCGGGATATTCCCTGTTGTACTTCCTTTACTCTGAGCCGAGGGCTTCTTGACTTTTGCTACTGTAGTTTTCCTTAACTATTTTACTGTAGAATATATTTATATCTCTTACTTCTTACTTCATTATATTTACACCGGTAGGGACCTAATCTGACCTCGTTACTACTCGACGAGAGTTAGGCTTGGTACTTACTGGATACCATTGTGGTCTACTCATGCCTTTTCATGCACATGTTTTTCGTGTGCAGATCCAGGTACGAGATATCAGCCTCGGGTGTAGTGCGTGCTTGTTGATTCAGGAGACTTCAAGGTACTTCTGCTCGCGTCCGCAGACCTCGGAGTCCCTTTCTATTCCTCCGCGTTGAGATTTTTCTTTTGTTTCTTCAGACATTTTGTATAGAGCTATATAGACTTGTAGAAACTTGTGATTTGCGACATTCCGAGTTTTGGGAGTGATGTTATTGTATATGCCGAGTGGAACTATCCATGCTTATTAAATTATAATGTTCTGCCTTTTATTTTGTGTTTCTTTCATTTTTCCGCAGTAATAGTCTTACCTAGTCGTAGAGACTAGGTGCCGTCACGACATCTCTCGGAGGGATGAAATGAGTCGTGACAACTTATAACTAAAATATAGGATATTCTTGTAGGGAGTATATCACAATAACAAATATCTCAATTAGTGTATAAGAATTTAGATGTGTTTGGACAAGGGGAAAAAAGCAAAACTAAAACACTATACCGACTTAGACAAATAGAACCAAATTTGACATTTCCCTCCCAAGACTTGTGCATTGACTTGAGAATATATAACAACATTTTATGAACTTTTGAATTGAATGATAATTTGATAAGGACGCACTTGTGGTTGTGTCACGACCCGGAGTTCCCACTGTCGGGATGACGCCTAACATTCCACTTGCTAGGCAAGCCAACGTTAGAGTTTTATTAAGCTAAACCTTGTTCAATTCAGTCAACAACAATAATAAATTAAGATAAAATACATCGAATGCGAACTAACATAAAGACTTCAACATGTACAACCACCCGAATCTAAAGTCACAATCCACGAGCTACTAAGATTACTACAAATAGAGTCTGAAGAAGGAAAAATACATTGTTTTGAAGTAGAAAACAGTAAAAGATAAAACTAAAAAGAGACTCCAGGGTCTGCGGACGCCACCTGATCTATCTTGAGTCTCCTGATAGCAATCCGACAACTAATCTCTGAATCACCCAGAGCCGGTACCAAAATCTGCATAGAAAGTGAAGAGTGCGGTATCAGTATAACCGACCCCATGTACTGGTAAGTGTCGAGCCTAACCTCAATGAAGTAGTGACGAGGCTAAGACAAGACGCCTACAATCAAACCTGTACAATTTAACAATGTATATACAAATAACAGTAAAGAACTAAACAAGTAATATCGGGAGGGGAAAACATGCTAAGGGGAAATACGAGATAAAGAACTACAACATAAAGATAACTTGAACAAAAAATATACTATGAACCAATAAGAACCAATGAACACAGTAAAGGAAAAGTGCACGGCATCACCCTTCGTGCTTTTACTCTCATCCTCACCATGAAATCAATAGAAATGGCATGGCATCACCCTTCGTGCATTAACACTCTCCCTTACCAATGCAATGAACAAATAATAACAGGGAGAATAAAATAACAAGTACAAGTCTTACTCCCACATTTTGGTTCCACAATATCAACCTCAACTTCGGAATCAATACTCAAACATTGCCAAAAGATTCGTAAACATGATAAAAGCGATCTAATTAACAACACTAAACATGGATAATTATGAGCAAAGGAAGCTATAATTGCAAGAAACTAAACCCCACCCTCATGCTTTAACCCGTCTACAATGCATAGGTACGCGTCTTCTCACATATACGTTGCTCCCAACAATCAAACACGTAGAAATTAGGCAAACAATTCCTATTCTCTCAAGACAAGGTTAACCACGACACTTATCTCGCTCCGACAACAAAACTCAAAGCTCAACTATGCTTTTCCTTTCACACAAGTCTCCGAACCGAAACAATCTAGAAAATTACGAACCAAACAATTCAATTTAAGCCTTAGGAACTACCCACGATTGTAAAGAATTCAATTTAGGTCATTTTTTATAAAGTCAACATCCGGACCCGCTTGGTCAAAACCCGAAATTCGAAAAAAAAATCCAATTAACCATTCACCCCCGAGCCCGGTTATATAATTAGTTTTGGAATCCAACCTCAACTTGAGGTCTAAATCCTCATTTTATCAAATCCATAATTTCTACCGAAAAACCCCCAATTCCACCATGAAAACTTTAGATTTTAGGTTGAAAACTTGTTAAATGTAGTGGAAGATTGAAAGAAACTAGTTTAGAATCAATTACCAAAGATTTGGGGAATTTTGGAAAATCTCCTCTAAGGTTTTAGGTTTTGAAAATTTGAAGAATGGGAGAAAAATCCAGTCTAAGTCATATTTACCCAGCTGCAGATGTCGCAAATGCGAAGGAACCATCGCAAATGTGAAGCCCTTTCACACCTCTATTGTCTTCGCAAATGAGAAGATTGGTTCGCAAATGCGAACTCTGATATGACCGCAAATGCGACACAATCGTAGCAAATGCGAAGAATGCCTTCCCCAGACCCACTTCGCAAATGCGAAGAATATTTCGCAAATGCGAAACCTGTGTGGCCCAGCTTCTCTTTGCAAATGTGAAACCCTCAGAGGTCGCAAATGTGATAGCTGATCTCGCAAATGCAAGATCAGAGGCTTGCAACAAGATCAGATGCACCTGCAATTTCTCCAAGTCAAATTTCACTCTGTATCCTATCCAAAACTCACCCGAGCCCTCGGGGCTCTAAACCAAAAGTGCATACTAGTCTAAAACATCATACGAACTTGCTCACGCGATCAAAATACCAAAATAACACTTAAAACTACGAAATGAACGCCAAATCAAATGACATTTTCAAAAAAACTTTGAAATTTCTATTTTCACCACCGGACATCCGAATCACGTCAAACCATCTCCGTGTTTCATCAAATTTCACAAACAAGTCATAAATATGGTATTGGACCTATATAGGGTTCCAGAACCAAAATATGGGTCCGTTATCCAAAAAATCAACTTTGGTCAAACATTTCAAATTCAATAAGCCTTTAACTTTCAAATTTCGACAAAGTTCGATATCTTGGGCTAGGGACTTTCGATTTCTATTCCGGGCATACACTCAAGTCCAAAATCATGATAAGGACCCACGGGACCGTCAAAACATGAATCCTGGTCCGTTTACCAAAAAAATTGATCGAAGTCAACTCGGATTAAGTTTTTAGGCAAAATCTCTTATTTATATCAGTTTCTAACATAAAAGCTCTGGAAAGATGTCCGGACTGTGCACGCAAATCGAGGAAGGCTACTACATGATTTTTAAGTTTTTAGATCATAAAATTAGGTTTTAAAATATGAGATGACCTATTAAATCATCACATTCTCCACCTCTAAAGAAATCGTTTATCCTCGAACGGACATAGAAAAGTACCTGGACTGGTGAAAAGGTGGGGATATCTACTCCGTATGTCCGACTCGGACTCTCAGGTAGTTGTCTCGACCGGCTGACCTCCCCACTACACTCGGACTAAAGGCTAACTCTTTGACCTGAACTGACGAACCTGCCGGGCTAGAATGGCCACCGTGTCCTCTTCATAAGTCAAATCCTTGTCCAACTGGACAAATCTGAAATCTAACACGTTGGACGGATCACCGTGATACTTCCGGAGCATGGACACATGGAACATCAGATGAACTGCTGATAACCCTAGAGGCAATGCAAGCCTGTAAGCCACCTCTCCCACTCTCTCGAGAATTTCAAAAGGTCCAATATACCTAGGGCTCATCTTGCCCTTCTTTCCAAACCCCATGAAACCCTTCATGGGTGATACCTGGAGCAACACTCTCTCCCCGACCATGAATGTAACATGACGAACTCTACGGTCGGCATAACTCTTCTACCTAGATTGAGCTGTGCGAAGTCGATCCTGAATAATCTTGACCTTATCCAAGGAATCCTATATTAGATCTGTACCCAACAATCGAGCCTCTCCCGGCTCGAACCACCCCACTGGCGATCGACACCGCCTACCGTATAATGCCTTATAGGGAGCCATCTGAATGCTCGACTAGTAGTTATTGTTGTAGGCGAACTATATAAGGGGAAAGAACGAATCCCATGATCCTCCGAAGTCTATGACACATGCACAAAGCATATCCTCTAATATATGAATAGTGCGCTCAGACTGTCCGTCCGTGTGAGGATGAAAAGTTGTGCTCAACTCAACCCGCGTGCCCAACTAACGTTGTACTTCCCTCCAGAAGTGCGAGGGTAACTGTGTACCTCGACTATAAATAATAGACACGGGCACACCATGAAGACGGACGATCTCGCGGATATAAATCTCTGCCAACCGCTCTGAAGAATAGGTAACTGCCACAGGAATGAAATGTGCTGACTTAGTCATCCTGTCCACAATGACCCAAATGGCATCGAACGTCCTCTAAGTTCGTGGGATTCCAACAACGAAATCCATAGTGATACGCTCCCACTTCCACTCAGGAATCTCTATCTTCTGAAACAAATCGTCGGGTCTCTGATGTTCATACTTCACTTGCTGACAATTTAGGCACTGAGCTACATAATCAACTATATCCCTCTTCATCCTTCTCCACCAATAATGCTTTCACAAATCCTGATACATCTTGGCAGCACCCCGATGAATAGAATACCGGGAACTATGGGCCTCCTAAGAATGAACTAACGAAGTCCATCCACATTAGCCACACAAACACGACCCTACATCCTCAAGACTCCGTCATCTCCAACAGTATCCTACTTGGAACCACCGTGCCGCACTGTGTCCCTAAGGACCAACAAATGAGGGTCGTCATACTGCCGATCTCTAATACGCTCAAACAAAGAAGACCGAGCAACTATGCAAGCTAGAACACGGTTGGGCTCTGAAATATCCAACCTCAAAAAATGGTTGGCAAATGTCTGAACATATGATGCTAGCGGCCTCTCACCTACTGGAATGAACGCAAGGCTGCCCATACTTGCTGCCTTCCTACTCAATGCGTCGACCACCATATTGGCCTTCCCGGGATGATACAAGATGATGATATCATAGTCTTTCAATAGATCCAACCACCTCCTCTGCCTCAAATTGAAATCCTTTTGCTTGAACAAATACTGAAGGCTCCGGTAATCGGTGAAAACCTCGCACGACACGCCATAAAGATAATGTCTCCAAATCTTCAGCGCATGAACAATGGCTGCCAACTCTAAATCATGGACATTGTAATTCTTCTCATTAACCTTCAACTTCCGCGACACATGTGCAATCACCCTGCCCTCCTGCATCAATACTGCACCGATCCCGACACGAGAAGCATCACATATACCATGTAAGATCCTGAACCTATGGGCAACACCAATACCGACGTTGTAGTCAAAGCTGTCTTGAGCTTCTGAAAGCTCGCCTCACACTCGCCTAACCATCTGAACGAGGCACCCTTCTGGGTCAACCTGGTCAACGGGGCTTCTATAGATGAGAACCCCTCCACAAATCGACAGTAATAGCCCAGCAAACCTAAAAAGCTTCTGATCTCCGTGGCTGAAGTGGGTCTAGGCCAATTCTGAACTACCTCAATCTTCTTAGGGTCTACCTGAATGCCCTCTACTGAAACAACGTTCCCCAAGAAAGCGACTGAATCCAACCAAAACTTTCACTTCGAAAACTTGGCATATAACTGGCTATCTCTCAGAGTATGAAGCACAACCCTAAGATGTTGCTCATGCTCCTCTCGACTGCGGGAGTAGATCAAGATATCACTAATAAACACAATCACAAAGGATTCCAAATAAGGTTTGAACACTCGGTTCATCAAATCCATGAATGTTTCTGGGGCATTTGTCAACCCAAAGGACATCACTAGAAACCCATAATGCCCGTAGCAAGTTCGAAAAGCAGTCTTAGGGACATTAGATTCCCTAATCCTCAACTGATGATAGCCAGACCTCAAATCAATCTTCGAAAACACCTTGGTACCCTGAAGCTGATCAAATAAGTCATCAATCCTCCGCAATGGATACTTGTTCTTGATGGTGACTTTGTTCAACTGCCAATAATCTATGCACATCCTCATCGATCCATCCTTATTCTTCACAAACAACACAGGTGCACCCCAGGGCGAGACATTAGGTCTAATGAAGCCCTTATCAAGCAAATTCTGCAGTTGTTCCTTCAATTCCTTCAACTCTGGCGGGGCAATCTGGTATGGCGGAATAGAAATAGGTTAGGTGCCCGGAGCCAAATCAATACAGAATTCAATATCCCTGTCGGGTGGCATCCCCGGCAGGTCTGCAAGAAATACCTCTGGAAACTCACGAACAACTGGCACGGAATCCATGGAAGGAACCTATGCACTAGAATCACGAACATACGCCAAATAAGCTAAACACCCATTCTCGACCATACGCCGAGCCTTCATATAAGAGATAACCCTGCTGGTAGAATGGCCAGGAGTCCCTCTCCACTCTAATCAAGGCAACCCCGGCAAGGCTAAGGTCATTGTCTTTGCGTGACAATCCAATATAGCGTGATAAGGTGACAGCCAATCCATACCCAATATAACACCAAAATCAACAATATCGAGAAGTAGAAAATCTACACTAGTCTCAAGACTCCCATTAGTGACCACACACGAACGATAAACACGATATACAACAATGGCATCCCCCACAGGTGTGGACACATATACAGGGGCACTCAAAGAATCACGAGGCACAACCAAATATAAAGCAAAATAAAATTACACATAGGAGTAAGTAGATCCCGGATCAAACAGAACTGAAACATCTCGACTGCAAACTAAAACAGTACCTTTAATAACGGCGTCAGATGACTCAGCCTCAGGCCTGGCTGGAAAAGCATAGCATTGAGGCTGGGCCCCACCACGCTAAACTACATCTCTAGGATGACCCCTGGCTGGCTGGCCTCCACCTCTAGCGGCCAGACCTCCACCTCTAATTGTCAGACCACCACCTCTGGCTGCCTGAACCCTACCTCTAGCTAGTTGAGTAGCCGGTGTATCACCCGGTGCTGGGACCACGACACGAGAACCCTGATGCTGTGAATTGCTCGATGCACGAGGGGCAAAATCTAGCAATGTACCTCTGATCACCATAAGTATAATAAGACCTCCGCTGCTGTGACTGCTGGCCGTGAATCTGACCCTGTCGTCCTGAGTAACCACCCTGATAATTCTGGAGCGGAGGTACACCGATAGGAGCTGGTGGTGTGTTGTAGGCTAGTTGATCAGAATAAGGCATATGATGGCCACGACCACCTGGAGCACCGTGGGATGCCTGGAGTGCTGAATGAAACGGCTTGGGAGGATGGCCCCTACCAAAAGTACACCTGCCTCCAGATGAGACACCATTGAACCCACCAGAATGACGAGGTCTCTTGTCAGACCCCTGAAATCCCTGAGCAAGAACCACCTCGACTCGCCTGGCGACATTGGTCGCCTCCTGAAAAGAAATCTCACTCCTAGTCACCTTAGCCATCTACAATCTGATAGGCTGAGCAAGTCCCTCAATAAACCTCCCCATCCCCTCTCTCTCTCTCGGTAGGAAGTAGAAGAAGAGCATGACTGGCCAAATCCACAAAACGTGTCTCATACTGAGTAACAGTCATACTGCCTACTGAAGACGCTCGAATTGACAACGATGCTCCTCTATCAATGTAATAGGGAGAAACTTCTCTAGGAAGAGATGAGAGAACTGTTCCCAAGTAAGAGCTTGCGACCCCTCTTGTCTGGTCAACAAGTAACCTCTCCACCATTTATTGGTGGAACCAGTCATCGAAAATGCAGCAAAATCGACCATATTGGTCTCCACTATACCCATGTTCCGTAGAACCTCATGCCAGCTGTCAAGATACTCCTGAGGGTCCTCTGAAGATGCACCACTGAAGTGAACTGGAAAGAGATTGGTGAACTTGTATAATATCCACAAAGCCTCAGAAGACATAGTTGTCCCCTCACCGGCCTGTGCCGCAACAACCGGATGAACTACTCTGACTGGCTCAGCTGCTAGAGTCTGATACTGGAGAGCCATCTGCTCCAGAGTGTGAGTAGCAGGAGTCTGTTCTCCTCTGCCATCCTGAGAAACAGCTGGTGCCATGGGAAATGTGCCAGTCTAGGCCACACTCTCCATAAGGCCCACCAAACGGACAAAAGTGTCCTGAAGCACTAGGGTGGTAATGAATCCCTCCAGAACCTGAGCTGGCCCGATCGGAACAATTTGGGTTGGAGCCTCCTCCTCAAACTCTACCTGAGGCTCCACTGCTGGGGCTCTAGGCTGAGCCTTGCCCATACCCCGGCCTCTGGAACGGCCTCAACCTCCGCCCCTCGTAGGAGCTGCCACTAAAGGCTCTAGCTGCTGCTCAGCTGAAGAAGCAGTACGTGTTCTCGCCATCTACGAGAGAATAAGAGTATAAGAGTTCAATCAGTATTGAGAAAACAAAATCGCATAATAGAGAAGAATATAAGTGAAATTTTTTCCTAAACTTCATAGCCTTTGGGAGATAAGTACAGACGTCTCCGTACATATTCCCCAGACTCTACTAAGATCGCTCGTGAATTGTGAGACCTAGGAAACATAGTGCTCTGATACCAACTTGTCATGACCTGGAGTTCCCACCGTGGGGACCGTGATGGCACCTAACATTTCACTTGCTAGGCAAGCCAACGTTAGAGTTTTATTAAGCTAAACCTTGTTCAATTCAGTCAACAACAACAATAAATTAAGATAAAATACAGCGAATGTAGAATAACATAAAGACTTCAACATTTACAACCACCCGAATCTGGAGTCACAATCCACGAGCTACTAAGATTACTACAAACAGAGTCTGTAGAAGGGAAAATACACTGTTTTGAAGTAGAAAACAGTAAAAGATAAAACTAAGAAGAGACTCCAGGGTCTGCGGACGCCATCTGATCTATCTTGGGTCTCCTGATAGCAGTCCGACAACTAATATCTCAATCACCCAGAGCCGGTACAAAAATATGCACGGAAAGTGAAGAGTACAACATCAGTACAACCGAACCCATGTACTGGTAAGTGTCGAGGCTAAACTCGACGAAGTATTGACGAGGCTAAGACAAGACACCTATAACCAAACCTGTACAATTTAACAACGTATATCCAAATAACAGTAAAGAACTAAACATGTAATATCGGGAGGGGGAAAACATGCTGAGGAGAAATACGAGATAAAGAACTACAGCAGAAAGATAACTTGAACAGTAAATATACTATGAACCAATAAGAATCAATGAACACAATAAAAGAAAAGTGCACGGCATCACCCTTCGTGCTTTTACTCTCATCCTCACCATGAAATCAATAGAAACGGCACGACATCACCCTTAGTGCATTAAGACTCTCCCTTACCAATGCAATGAACAAATCACAACAGGGAGAATAAAATAACAAGTACCAGTCTTACTCCCACATTTTGGTTCCACAATATCAACCTCAACTTCGAAATCAATACTCAAACATCGCCAAAAGATTCATAACCATGATAAAAGCGATCAAATTAACAATACTAGTCTAAACATGGATAATTATGAGCAAAGGAAGCTATAATTACAAGAAACGAAACCCCACCCGCACTCTTTAACCCGACTACAACTCATAGGTACATGTCGCCTCACATATACATTGTTCCCAACAATCAAACACGTAGCAATTAGGCAAAATATTCCTATTCCCTCAAGACAGGGTTAACCACAACATTTACCTTGCTTCAAAAACAAAACTCAAAGCTCAACCACGGATTTTCCTTTTACACAAGTCTCCGAACCGATATAATTAAGAAAATTACCAACCAAATAATTCAATTTAAGTCTTAAAAACTACCCACGATTGTAAAGAATTCAATTTAGGCCATTTTTAAAAAGTCAACACCCAGGCCTGCTTGGTCCAAACCCGAAATTCGGACAAAAACCCGAATATCCATTCAACCCTAGCCCGATTATATAATCGGTTTTGCAATCTGACCTCAATTTGAGATCTAAATTCCCAATTTATTAAATCCCTAATTTCTACACAAAACCCCCAATTTCACCATGAAAACTTTAGATTTTAGGTTGAAAACTTGTGAAATGTAGTGGAAGATTGAAAGAAACTAGTTTAAAATCACTTATCAAAGATTTGGGGAATAAAAGTTCTTTAGAAAATCGCCTTTAAGGTTTTAGGTTTTGAAAATTTGAAGAATGGCAAAAAAATCCCGTCTAAGTCATATTTACCCAGCTGCAGATGTCGAAAATGCGCAGCCTGCAAATGCGAAGGAATCATCGCAAATGCGAAGCCCTTAACATCTCAACTGTCTCCGCAAATGCGAAGATTGGTTCGCAAATGCGAGTTCTAATATGAAGGCAAATGCGACAAATCGTCGCAAATGCGAAGAATGCCTTCCCCAGACCCACTTCGCAAACGCGAAGAATATTTCGCAAATGCGAAACCTGTGTGGCCCAACTTCTCTTCGCATTTGTGATGAGAAACTCTCAAATGCGAACTCCCTAGTGGTCGCAAATGCGAGATCAGAGGCATGCAACAAGATCAGATGCACCTGCAATTTCTCTAAGTCAAATTTCACTCTGTAGCCTATCCAAAACTCACGCGAGCTCTCGGGGTTCTAAAACAAAAGTGCACGCTAGTCTAAAAACATCATACGAACTTGCTCGCTTGATCAAAATACCAAAATAATACCTAAAACTACGAATTGAACACCAAATCAAATGAGATTTTCAAAGAAAACTTTGAAATTTTTATTTTCACCACCGGAAGTCTGAATCACGTCAAACCAACTCCATTTTTCATCAAATTTTTAGACAAGTAATAAATATGATATTGGACCTATATCGGATCCCGGAACCAAAATATGGACCCGCATCCAAAAAGTCAACTTTGGTCAAACATTTCAAATTCCATAAGCCTTTAACTTTCAAATTTCAACAAAATTCGATATATCGGGTTAGGGACTTCTGATTTCTATTCCAGGCATATACCCAAGTCCCAAATCACGATATAGACCCACACGGAATGTGAAAACACGAATCAGGGTTCGTTTACCAAACACTAAAAAATATTTTCTACTCTCTAACCAAACACTAGAAAATACTCACCAACCAAACAAGGAAAAATAAGTGATAAAACCACTCATTTTTCATAAAAATATTTTCTTTTGTACCAAATACACCCTTATTCTTTATATACTCCCTCTTTTCAATTTAGATGATGTTGTTTGACTTAACACAAAATTTAAGAAAAGAAATAAGACTTTTGAAACATGTAGTCCTAAAAGCTTAATGGACAAAATTTTTGGGCGGCCATGACATTTTCGTGGCCATAAAAACTTATCATTAAGGATAAAGTATCTGAAATGGAATGTTTAAAGTTAAATTATTTTCAAATATAGAAATGTGTCATTCTTGTAGGCACAAATTAATCAGAAAAGTGTGTCATTTAAATTAAAACGGATGGAGTAATAGTTATTTACTAACAAACAAACCATCTGAATACTTTGTAGCAGCTTTGACAAGTCAAGGAAAACTTGGATACTTCCGAAAATCATCCTACTATTTATTTGCATAGCTTTCTCTTACAAATATTCACGGCCAACTTTTGAACTCTTTGATGCTAAATATGGGCTACGGGCAACTCTCAGTTGTGCTCTTTATTGTCTTTCTCTTTCATGAACTTGCCTTCTCTTCATTCCTGTGCCCCATAAATCAAAGCATTTCCCTTCTAAAATTCAAGGAAATGCTTACTGTTGGCCCCCTTGCTTCTGCTTACTGTGAATACTACGGCCAGCAGCCTTATCCAAAAACAAGTTCACGGAATGTGAGCAGAGATTGCTGCTTATGGGATGAGTTGACTGGCCATGTCATTGAACTTGACCTCAGTTGCAGCTTTCTTGCTGGGACGCTCAATTCCAATAGCAGCCTATTCCAACTTTCTCATCTCTAAAGGCTTAACCTTTCAAATGATGAATTCAGTGGTTCGAACGTCTCGCTTGCATTTGGCAGGTTCGCGAGCTTGACACATCTTGATCTTTCATACTCGAATTTCTCAGGTTAAATTCCTTGTCAGGTCTCTCATCTGGTGATCTAAGACTCGTAGCTCACGATTTTAAATTGCTTCTTCAGAATTCGACCCAATTAGGAAATCTTGATCTTAGAGGGTGTGAACATCTCTACCACCATTCCTCCAAAATTTTCGTCTCATTTAACAACTCTGAGACTGGACTACACAGGATTGTATGAGATAGTACCTGAGAGCATATTTCACTTGTCAAATTTGAAAGAAGTTGACGTATCAGGCAATTATTAACTCACAAGTTATTTTCCGAAGACCAAATGGAATAGCAGTGCATCTCTCGTGAAGTTAGATGACGTGAATTTTTCTGGTAATGTGCCTGAATCTCTTGGCTATCTAATTTCACTGCATCATTTATCTCTAAATGATTGCAATCTCTGGGGGCCTATTCCTCGCATAGAGTATTTGGACATTGGAGATAACTCCTTGAATGGAACAATACGATCATGGATTCTCTCCCTTCCATCACTAAGATGTTTAGATTTTCCGGACAGCTTGAGGATTTCAAGCCCAATTCACTAGTCTCTTTATACTTGGGAGGCAATCAGCTGCAAGGCCATCTACCTAAGTAAATTCAAAACCTTGTGAATCTAGAAAGGCTTGATCTTTCATACAACCTGCGGATGTCAGTTTCTTGATCTTTCATCGAACAATATTAGTGGCAATGTGGATGTTAGCTTATTTTCAAACCTCAAACATCTTTGGGGTTTTGTTCTTCCATATACTAATATTTCATTGATAAATTACAACAAGATCAACTTTCTTCCTCAAGTCTCTTAAGTACTTACAATTGGCCTCCTGTAAAGTAAAAGAATTGGAGTTTGTAAGATCTGTACATAATCTCTGGAAGTTGGACCTTTCATATAATAAGATTCAAGGAAGAATTCCTGATTGGGCATGATAATAAGCTACAAGGGAAACTCCCACGATCCTTGGCCAATTGCAAGGAGTTGCAAGTTCTTGATTTAGTAGATAATTACCTCAAAGGTACATTTCCAATATGGTTGGGAACTCTACCAAAACTGCAAGTTTTAAGTTTGAGATCAAATAAATTGCATGTGCCCATTAGAACATCAAGGATGAAGAACTTGTTTCCTGAGCTTCGAATCATCGATCTCTCTTATTATGCCCTCTCGGGATACTTACATACGAGTCTGTTTCAACATTTGAAAGCCACGAGGACAATTAATTAAACAATGAAGGAACCGAGATATCTTGGAGATTCATATTACCAAGATTCTATAACAGTTTCAACCAAGGGACGAGAGCTTGAACTTGTTAGAATTTTGACGGGTTTACACCACTATTGATCTTTCAAGCAACAGATTTGAAGGACATATTCCAAGTATTATGGGAGATCTCGTTGCACTTCGTATGTTGAACTTATCTCATAATGGAATTCAAGGTCAGATACCCACCATCACTTGAAAATTTATCTCTAGTCGAATCATTTGACCCTTTCGTTTAACCAATTTTCGGGAGAGATACCACAACAACCTTGTCTTACATCTCTTGCATTCTTAAATCTCTCTGCCAATCATCTCCAAGGATGTATTCGTCAGGGACCTCAATTTCATACCTTTGAAAATAAACTCATTAAAGGGCTGGAACAGAAAATTATTACGTGAAGAAAAAAGCAGCAGCAAGGTCAAAGACATTACAGAAGAAGAAATAATAATCGCTTCTAGACAAGTTACCAATCGAGCAAGAATTGAATTCGGAATTGCAGGTATTCAAATTAACCTTTACACCGATCTTTTAGTTCATTGTAACTATTGATATCATAGCTTTCATATTTTTGTTATTATATTATGACTTATCAATGCTCTACTAAGCATATGTTTCTTTCCAAATATTTCAATAAATTGAAGATTTTGGGAATGATTAGCCTTTGATTAATTATGTTTGACGCTAATATGATATTAACTATAAATAGTCTTAGGATACGCGCGTTGCACGTGTACCCTACTATTAGTTAGTACAAAATTTTAAAAGTTATACAAATATTATTAAATAATATGTTTTAGCTACTAAATATAAATTATAATATAGTATAAGTTCCTGAAATAATGTATGTCAATTCTGTTTAGTTAACTACATAAAAGAAGAAATTACGTCATATTTAAATCAACAAATGCAATATTATAACTTTTCCATATGTGTTGAATAAACCGCTAGAGAAAAGCACAAGGTGTTGATGTATATTCTATGTTTTTCACAATAATATTTGAACTTTTATATAATCTTTACGCTTCTCTAAGAAAATAAATTTGAAAAAGCAAGCTCGAATATTGGAAGCCTATAAGAGAAATTATTGAGTTTGAGGACAATTCAAGCTTATCAAATCCATGATGGTTATGAAAGATTCCTAATTGAAATAGAGTTCAATTAAAAGCTTGATTTAATATTTATTTTTGTTTTTGTACGGTTTTACTTTAGCATGAAGATGGAGAGTAGTGGCAGTATGCCGAGAGCTACAGAATTCAATTTTATGTGATTTTTAGATTTGTCTCCAACTTACCGCAGTTGTGTGATTATCTGTTTTCTAAGATTAATTAGCAGAATATATTTGAGGTAAAGAAATTAATTTATAGAAGATTGTAGCAATAATTTCTTCATCTACTCTAAAATTAGGTACTCGAATTGTGAATGAGGGGGTAGAACTATAAATCCTAAAAGAATATTGATTAATAAAAATATAAAGTCATAGGGAGTTATAATTTGTTGGATGAATATATTCTGTCTTAGGTTACATCTTTATTGCTTTAACTTAGCATTTGTAAAAAAAAAAAAAAAGCATTTGTAGCAATATAACATTTTAACTTCTAATAATATATTATAATTGATTTTGATTTATTTTATTATTTCATGACCAATGCTTTCTTGTGAAAAACATTTATGTACCTTAAAAGTTCTATCAACTTGACAATTAATTTTACTTACATAATAATTTTTAAAAAGAATTGAATTAATTTTTTTTACTACTTTATTAATTCAAATAATTAATTATTTATTGAGATTTCATACATTTATGATAGTATAGAAGATATAAATTGTTTTGAACTTTTTTCCTACTCAAACAATATATTATTCTTGTTATCAATTTGTGTAATATTTAAAACCTGCATTCAAAAATTTAAAAATAAATATTTAATTAGATACAAAATCCCCTACTTTAATTGTCACGACCCTAAAACCAATCCCGAACGTGATGACGCCTATCATGGAACTAGGCAAGCCTACACACTCTTAACTGATTTATTTTCTCATTTAAAAATATAGATAACAACCTTCCTTAAACTGAAATTCTGAACAAGTAATATAATTAAAAACCAAAGTACGGAAAACTAAGTCCCAACAACGGGTGTCACTAAGTCATGAGCCCAACTATTACAATACCGAAATTTAAATAAGACAACATTGTCTGGAAATAGTCTCAATACACAAAAGGAAGATAGGGAAGGAGAAAGACGAGCCTGCGATCGCCAAGCAGCTACCTCGCAGTCTCCGAAGATAATCCCTAACAGAAGGATCAACTGCCGCAACCATGGCTTGAGATACCTGGATATGCACATAAGGTGCAGGGAGTAAAGTGAGTACACCAACTCAGTAAGTAACAAGCCCAAACTACGGGCTGAGAGGTAGTGGCGTACTTCACCTCAATCATTATAACAAAATCATTAAAAACAGTAATGTAGGCATGCTTGCAGTTAAATAATAGTTCAAGTAATAAGATAAATGCAAATCTGACAGTTCCAGATATATATAACTCAATTTCTATTACATGCCAGTGCATCAACTCTGTGAAATTCACAGTGTACTCCCACTCTCAATTGCTCGTCCACTCAGTACTGTATATGGCTCGCACGATGCAGAGAAGATCCATCCCGGAATATATATATATATATATATAAATATATACATACATATCTGACAGTAGTCACTCAGTACTGAGGAAGGCCAATCCAGCCCTAAGGAGAAGATCCACTCCAGCTAATGATAATAACCTCACAACCACTCAGTATTGTATATGACTCACATGGACCAGGGAAGATCCATCTCAGAATACATACATCTCTGACATCAGTCGCTCAGTACCGAGGAAGGCCAATCCATCCCTAAGGAGAATATCCATCTCCAAATATAAACACTTCGGACAAGATCCATGTCCAGGGAAGATCCATCCCTCAATATCATCTGCGCTCACTGAGGGTGTGTTACAGACTCCGAAGGGGCTCCTACAGCCCAAGCTCTATCATAAGCCAGATCTAGGAATAAATCAATATAAAGTATTGCGGCGTGCAACCCGACCCCATAACTGTCACTCATCATCAGACTCTCGGCCTTACTCAGTTATCACTCACCAGTCTCCACACGGGCTTACAATGCATGAACTAGCCCGAATAAATGATATAAAGTGCCAAACAACGATAACCGAGACTGAGACATGATATGGTATGCATAAATAGGGCTGAGTATAAATATCCATGAAACACATGAGATGACAGCAAGAAACGACCACTCGAGTCCCAACAGTATCAACGTGAAGCCTTAACATAATATCTAGTATGATTTCTAGCATGTTTACATTAATCACATTGATAGAAGCACGGATATCAACAAGAAGAATCACTAAACGGTTCCATGGAATGAACCAGGTCACAATTCTCACGGTGCACGCCCGCCACTTGGCATGTGCGTCACCTCAATTCTAATCATATAGCACATAGTTCGGGGTTTCGAACCCTCAGAACCAAGTTTAGAAGCATTACTTACCTCAATCAAGCCAAAACCCTACTCCATAATGCCTTTGCCACTCGACTCGGCCACCAAACNACAATGCATGAACTAGCCCGAATAAATGATATAAAGTGCCAAACAACGATAACCGAGACTGAGACATGATATGGTATGCATAAATAGGGCTGAGTATAAATATCCATGAAACACATGAGATGACAGCAAGAAACGACCACTCGAGTCCCAACAGTATCAACGTGAAGCCTTAACATAATATCTAGTATGATTTCTAGCATGTTTACATTAATCACATTGATAGAAGCACGGATATCAACAAGAAGAATCACTAAACGGTTCCATGGAATGAACCAGGTCACAATTCTCACGGTGCACGCCCGCCACTTGGCATGTGCGTCACCTCAATTCTAATCATATAGCACATAGTTCGGGGTTTCGAACCCTCAGAACCAAGTTTGGAAGTGTTACTTACCTCAATCAAGCCAAAACACTACTCTGCAATTCCCTTGCCGCTCGACTCGGCCACCAAACGCTCCGAATCTATCCACAATTAGTCTATTATCATTAATATATGCTAAAGGAACGAAGCCCACATAAAAATTATATAATTAAACCACAAATCTCGAAATTGGCCAAACCCGACTCCCGGGCCCATGTCTCGGAATCCAACAGAAATTACAAAACTAGAAACCTCATTCACTCACGAGTCCATTCATACCAAATTTACCAAAATCCGACCTTGTTTGACCCCTCAATTACCCAAATTAAAATATCCAATTCCAAGCTCTATTTTCCCCAAATTTCACCTTTAACTTCCACAAATTTTCATGTTTAAACAACTAAAATTCATCATAGTTACGAGTATTAAGTTCAAATATCTTACCTCAATGAATTCCCCCTTGATTCCCTCTTCAAAACCCTCCAAAAGCTCCAACAACCGAATGAGAATTGTGATGAAATGCCCAAAATTTGCGAAGTCTACAATTTATACTTTCTGCCCAGCATTTCCGCACCTGCCGTCCCAAGCACGTACCTGCGCAACCGCACCTGCGGTCCAATGGTCCGCATCTGCGGATCTCACTTACTCCGCCCATTCCGCACCTGCGCTAACTTCCTCACCTGCGGGCTCGCAGGTGCGACCCACTCTCCGCATCTGCGATCAAGCCCCAGGAACTCTTCTCCGCATCTGCGATCCTTCACCGCACCAGCGACCACCGCACCTGCGTTCCCTCTTCCGCAGGTGCGGAACACCAGAAACAACAACACTAGCTGCTCACTTCCATTTCAAAACCTCCCGTTAACCATCCGAAATCATTCTAAGGCCCTCGAGACCTCAACCAATTACACCAATAGGTCACATTTCAATATACAAACTTAGTCGAACCTTCGGAACACTCAAAACAACACCAAAACACCGAATCGACCTCGATTTCAAGCCTAAGGAGTTTTAAACTTCCAAAAATTCTCCAACGATGTCGAAACCTACCAAACCACGTCCGAATGACTTGAAATTTTGCACACACGTCGAAAATGACACTACGAACCTGTTCCAACTTCAGGAATTCCATTCCGACCCCGATATCAAAATTTTCACGGCTTACCGGAAATTTCCAAATTTCCAATTTCGCCAATTCAAGCCTTATTCTACCACGGACCTCCAAATTACATTTCGAACACACTCCTAAGTCCAAAAATTACCTAACGAAGCTATCCGAACCATAAAACCCTAATCCGAGATCGTTTACTTATAAGTCAACTTTCGGTTGACTTTTCCTATTAAATATCCAAATTAAGAGACTAAGTGTCTCATTTCCCTGAAAAATCACTCCGAACCTGAACTAACCAACCCAAGGCAACATAATTGAGCTGAATATTTCACAAAGAAGCAGAAATATAGGAAACAGGGCTAATACTCTCAAAATGACCGACCGGGTCATTACATCCTCCCCCACTTAAACATACGTTCGTCCTCGAACATGCCAAGAGTTGTTCTCCAACACCATCAAACCACCGCGTAACCTTACCACGCACATACCCGGGGGTGATCCCATGTCACCGTATCCATATAGGTCTGATGACATTGCATAACTGAAAATTTCCTCATCCAACCTAGCCCAAGCCTTAGAATCCAAACTTCCACATCTGAAATCTCTAAACGATCAGAGTCTCGCATATGCACATTGTATAAGTCTGAACAAGTTGTATCCAACCATGGCCATAACTCAAGACGAAATTACAAGATATCCCACATAACTCAAACACTCGTAGCGATAATTTACAATCACAGCGGCTGCTCAGAACCACCCAATTTCTGTAATAAACCTATTATCAAACAGAGACCCGCTCAAAACACCTTCATATACTGCCAATGATGAAGAACTACACAGGAACCCCTAACCATTCGTCGGATCAACCAGTGGTGGAACTCCCTCACCCTCGATAGGAACTGAACTAAAGCAAAAATTTCTAAGCCGATCAGCATCAATATCCTCCCAAATATGCCGCAATCAGATCCGATAGCACCTATTCCAGGTCCGATGACCTCATCTCATCCAACACAACCACTCTAGTAACATGACGCATCAATACAACTTGAAGTTGCAACCCGTGTAGTCCGTGCACTAGTAAGAAATATTCCAAATGTACTCAAACATGGAAAAAAATGACATCGACAAGAGAACCGTCCCGCAAGATCAACGGGTATTACCAAAACTCAATCCTAAGGACTATTCACACACCGCAGAACCAAAACACACGAATCCAACACACAAGGATCATATCTCAACATAACTTCGCTGCAATGCGTGACCCGATCCAAACGCTGGTCAATAATGTCCCTCACTTCGCCTTGTCCAGAATTAATAACCTCGCGAAATTAGACATCAAGTACTCAAGGTGCATTACCACAACCACGGAGAAATCAGACGATACAATGCCACACGAAACCCGAAAGAACATAATCCATACGCTTCAATCATGCAATACCCAATTACTCATCTCACTCAAATTTCACTATAAGACCACAATAGAACCACACCATGTGTGCCTAAAACCAACGAATCACAACTCCTCGTAGCATGGAAGAGTAACTCATAAATCTTCCAGAACATTAATAAGACCAACAATAACTGAATGGCATGTCTCTTAGAAATAGCACTACGGAGCCAACCAATCCGGCTTGGCACAAAACACCTATCCCAATTGGGCCTACTAATGAACCCCAAATCAATCTGGTCATCCACAATAGACAAATAACCCTCCAAAGGCCCACAACGACTGCATCACAACACATACTATCCTCTGACTAACCTTGGATATGTCTCCACAACCCACAACTATGAAATCATCTACTCATTAGAGTTCCCAGTCTCCAAATCCATAGAGCACACTAATCACCATATCCGATCTCAACTCCGCCGCCTGAATGTCTAACACTTCTCCAATACACAATCATACCACGGGGAATACCCCAAAAATCCGTTTGTGCTACAAGGAAAAATATGAATGTCCGCAGCCGACCAACGAGGAGAGTGAACGACACACTAATGAAGTATCCATAAATCCAACACAGTGCCCCTTCTGAAACTTACACCTTCATCAAGCCATACTTAGAAGTAATATCATCTATCTGTTCATCTGAGATCGTCCATGATGCATAAGAATTTAGAACCTTCCTTTCAAAACCGCATCGAGATCTAGCACCCTCAAATCTCAATGCTACACCTCACATCGCACCCATTACGCCGCCTTATGAAAGATACGACAAATCTAAAAATCCACTCTGAGTCGCAAGCAACTACATACTCAATTAGCTAAGAACTTTCCATTTGATTCCACTCTAGAGAAAATTACAATACGCCACATGCCCCACACACTAGTAGGAAATATACATCTCAAACCATGGTAGAGACCATCAAGAATCTCTCAGAAATCCATTTGCCCTTAACCAACCCATTAGGACTGAATCCCTCAAACTCAACCAAGTTACGCAGGTCGCCAAAACCCAAGAGCATTGCCACGAATCACATGTAAAACCCTACCACATCATAAACACCTGAAGAACGGGTCTTACTCATCACCATGCCGATCCAACCTACTACCAAGTTGTCCTATCTCTCTGAGTTCCTTCTGAGTTACCTTCAAATTAACTTTTCCCCTTGCCATAATACCAAAATCCCAAACCAAAACTCACCACGTGAGACTCTAGCACAAAACAACAGCGCCCTAAGGCTCATAAGCCGCTGAATATTCTCTTAAGCGCCCCAAAAGTACCACAAGTCACACATTTACCATAAAGAGACTTCCTATGAATTTAAGCTATTCTTCCCGTTTCCTGATACCGAAATGTAAAATCCATAATAGTGTAGAACTGCCACAAGTCTTGACACCCTCTAACGTGAATCCTAATTTCTAGCTAAATACACATCTTGAATATTCCCAATTGTTACACATAAATCTTGAATCCATCAGAACCATTCTCGAGAGTCATTTACTCTGCTCAAATCCTAATTAAACCGACCAAGCGGACCAAATGACCTGTATCCCCTTAGTACACCAACACCCCAGAAAGTAACCCACACCCCTAAGAAACCAAGCAAGTTCCTACTCCACGCACACTACTTCTTTTACAAAGAAAAACTCAGTCATTCAATAAGACCCATATCACCATAGAGTATAATACAACCTGTATCCAGAAATTCTAATTACTCGAGTAGTTCTCAAACTCCACCTCTGCAGGTCATAACTGATTCACCAGTATACCTCGAACTGAAACCAATACAACACATAACCGCTCAATTAACTTATCATTAGAAGACTCCCTCACTTGACTCAAGGTCATAGATCAAAACAAACAATAACTCACAATGCCCATAGGCTCCCACTGCCACAACACGGCCGTGAGATTCAACTAAATCCTTCATAACCCTATATAAAACCACCCATATAATATCTCAAATCATCAGCAAATCTCGCATGCACCATTGTAATAGTCGTGCAAACTTCCACGAGCGATCTAAACTCAAATTGCAACATACATCATTTACTGGCAAAAGATAACTTGCGATAAAAAAACATAAGGATCACACAACCTTAGGGCATCCCGTGTGAGATAACCCTGCCTGCTTAGCCTCAAACTGATATCTCTCTATACCCTTCCAAAGTCATAGCCATTATGCCATCACTTAATCCTCCTGCGTTAAAACACAACCAATGCCTATCCTCGAGGCATCGCAACACATGGTATACAAACCTGAAGCTGACGACAGAACTAACACTGAAGCTATGGTCAAAGCAGTCTTGAGCTTCTGAAAGCTCTCCCCACACTCGTCTAACCTCCTGAATACCCTCACTGGACACCACGTGCCTCAAGAATGCTACTGAACTGAGCCAAAATCCACACTTGGAGAACTTTGCATAAAGTTTCTCCTCCCTCAATCTCTGTAATACAATCCTCAAATGTTGAGTATGCTCCTCCTGGCTACGTGAGTACACCGGGATGTCATAAATGAATACAATAACAGAGGTGTCCAAATACAGCTGGAATACATTGTTCATCAAATGCATGAACGCTGCTGGGGTATTTGTCAACCCATAAGACATCACTAAGAACTCATAACACAACATGAAGATCCACTTCACTCCATAACTAAACTACATGGGAGGTCCTTCAATACACCCACAACCATAGGCCATACGTTAACTCAAGACAGAAGTCAAACACCCAATAGTTCTTGCTACATCTCCAGCCAACTCTTTTTGTCACATTAAAATAATATGAACATATCTCACCATCAAAGCACACTCACCACATAATCATCCAGTCACAAAATCCCACCAATAAGAACACAAAAAAACATATAAGTCCCAAATGCACGTGCTCACACAATCGAAATCTCAGTACTCAAGCCAAAGACAAAACTCAGCCTCAAGTCCTCCAGACTGGCCTATAATCAACATGAAAAAATCACACCTCGCACCTAATCCATGGAAATCACAAGTCGTCGATGCACAGCTGATACCGAGCACTCATGTACGAACGCATGGAAGGAATTCAAAGAGTTACGCTTCAAGTTGAATCAAAGGATTCGCATGATAAGAATTCAAGAATGGGATAATTTTCCTAAAGGTTCCACAACCTCTCAAAGATAAGTACAGACGTCTCCGTACTGATCCACAAGACTCTACTAAACCTGCTCATGACTCGTGAGACCTATGTAACCTAGGCTCTGATACTAACTTTTCACGACCCCAAAACTAACCCGTTCGTGATGGCGCCTACCATGGAAATAGGCAAGCCTACACGCTCTTAACCGATTCATTTTCTTATTTAAAAATATAGATAACAACCTTCCTTAAATTGAAATTCTGAATAGGTAATATAATTAAAAACCAAAGTGCGGAAAACTAAGTCCTAATAACGGGTGTCACTAAGTCATGAGCCCAACTATCACAATACCGAAATTTAAATAAGACAACATTGTTTGGAAATAGACTCAATACACAAAAGAAAGATAGGGAAGGAGAAAGACGAGGCTGCGATCGCCAAGCAGCTAGCTCGCAGTCTCCGAAGATAATCCCTAACAGAAGGATCAACTGCCGCAACCATGGCTTGAGATACCTGGATCTGCACACAAGGTGAAGGGGGTAACGTGAGTACACCAACTCAGTAAGTAACAAGCCCAAACTATGAGCTGAGAGGTAGTGGCGTACTTCACCTCAATCATTATAACAGAATCATTAAAAACAGTAATGTAGGCATGCTTGCAATTAAATAACAGTTCAAGTAAAAAGATAAATGCAAATTGACAATTCCGGATATATATAGCTCAATTTCTATTACATGCCAATGCATCAACTGTGTGAAATGCACAATGTACTCCCACTCTCAATTGCTCGTCTACTCAGTACTGTATATGGATCGCACGGCCCAGGGAAGATCCATCCCGGAATATATATATACACATATGTTACAGTAGTCACTCAGTACTGAGGAAGGACAATCCAGCCCTAAGGAGAAGATCCATCTCCAGCTAATGATAAAACCTTACAACCAATCGGTACTGTATATGGCGCACATGGCCCAGGGAAGATCCATCCTAAAGTATGTACATCTCTGACATCAATCGCTCAGTACCGAGGAAGGCCAATCCATCCCTAAGGAGAATATCCATCTCCAAATATAAACACCTCGGACAAGATCCATGTCAGGGAAGATTCATCCCTCAATATCATCTGCGCTCACTGGGGGTGTGTTACAGGCTCCGGAGGGGCTCCTACAACCCAAGTGCTATCATAAGCCAGATCTAGGCATAAATCAATATAAAATGTGCGGCGTGCAGCCCGACCCCATAACTGTCACTCATCATCAGGCTCTCGGCCTCACTCAGTTATCACTCTCGAGCCTCACTCACACGGGGCTCATAATGCATGAACTAGCCTGAATCAATGATATAAAGTGGCAAACAACGATAACCGAGACTAAGACATGATATGGTATGCATAAATAGGACAAAGTATAAATATCAATGAAACACATGAGATGACAGCAAGAAACGACCACTCGGGTCCCAACAGTATCGGCGTGAAGCCTTAACATAATATCTAGCATGAATTCTAGCATGTTTACATTAATCACATTGATAGAAGCATGAATATCAACAAGAAGAATCACTAAACAGTGCCATGGAATGAAACATGTCACAATTCTCACGGTACATGCTCGCACGCCCCCACTTGGCATGTGCGTCACCTCAATCCTAATCATATAACACATAGTTCGGGGTTTTGAACCCTCAGAACCAACTTTGGAAGCGTTACTTACCTCAATCAATCCAAAAAACTACTCCGCAATTCCCTTGCCGCTCGAATTGGCCACCAAACGCTCCGAATCTATCAAAAATTAGTATATTATCAATAATATATGCTAAAGGAACGAAGCCCACATAAAAATTATCAAATTAAACCACAAATCCCGAAATTGGCCAAACCCGACTCCCGGGACCACACCTCGGAATCCAACAAAAATCAAAAAACTAGAAACGTCATTCAGTCACGAGTCTATTCATACCAAATTTACCAAAATCTGACCTCGTTTGACCCCTCAATTACCCAAATTAAACTCTCCAATTCCAACACCTACTTTTCCCAAATTTCACCCTTAATTTCCACAAATTTTCATGCTTAAACAACTGAAATTTATCATAGTTACGAGTATTAAATTCAAATATCTTACCTCAACGAATTCCCCCTTGATTCCCTCTTCAAAACCCTCCAAAAGCTCCAAAAACCGAATGAGAATTGTGATGAAATTCCCAAAATTCGCGAAGTCTACAATTTATACTTTTTACCCAGCATTTCCACACCTGCGGTCCCAGGCACGCACCTGCGCAACTTCACCTGCGGTCCAATGGTCCGTATCTGCGGATCTCACTTACTCCGCCCATTCCGCACCTGCGCTAACTTCCTCTCACTTACGGGCTCGCAGGTGCGGCCCACTCTCTGCATCTGCGATCAAGCCCCAGGAACTCTTCTCCGCATCTGCGATCCTTCACCGCACTAGTGACCACTGCACCTACGTTCCCCCTTCCGCAGGTGCGGAACACCAGAAACAGCAGCACTAACTGCTCACTTCCATTTCAAAACCTCCCATTAACCATCCGAAATCATTCTGAGGCCCTCGAGACCTCAACCAATTACACCAATAGGTCGCTTATCAATATACAAACTTAGTCGAACCTTCAGAACACTCAAAACAACACCAAAACATCGAATCGACCCCGATTTCAAGCCTAAGGAGTTCTAAACTTCCAAAAATTCGCCAACGATGCCGAAACCTACCAAACCACGCCCGAATGACCTAAAATTTTGCACACACATCACAAATGACACTATGAACCTGTTCCAACTTCCGGAATTCCATTCCGACCCCGATATCAAAATTTCTACTGCCGATCAAAAATCGCCAGATTTTCAATTTCGCCAATTCAAGCCTAATTCTACCACGGACTTCCAAATTACATTTCGAACACAATCCTAAGTCCAAAAAACACCTAACGAAGCTATCCGAACCATAAAACCCTAATTCGAGGTTGTTTACTCATAGATCAACTTTCGATTGACTTTTTCTACTAAATATCCAAATTAAGAGACTAAGTGTCTCATATCCCTCCAAAATCACTCTGAACCCGAACCAACCAACTCAAGGCAACATAATAGAGCTGATCATTTCACAAAGAAACAGAAATAGAGGAAATTGGGCTAATAATCTCGGAACGACCGGCTGGATCGTTACATTAATAGTAAACATCTCGCTAGAATTATAAATTCCCTAATAAGAAGACTGACTGTGAAACATATTTCAACGGAAGTTGTCATCAGGATATACAAGGGACAAATAAAAGGTAATACTCCTATTTCTCCCAAATAATAACTACTTTAAAGTCCTTAACGTTAGGACTTCTTACATAATTCAAATTAGAAAAATTAATAATCAAAATTTAAGTTGATTTTGAAAGTTATAAAAGTTTGAAAAATAACTAAATTATGATTTTTTCTAATGTAAAATTTATTTTTAAAAGAGTAAAAAAGGCGAATTATATTTCGCTTAAGGTATTCGTGCCTTTAATATAGTATATAAATATAGATTTGATACGCGCGTTGCGCGTGTAATCCATCTCAATAAGTATAATATTTTAAAAAGTTACAATATGTTTGAGTTTATAAAATATATATTAAGCAAGTATAAAATTCATAAAATAATTAATATTGATTTTATTTAACTAAATTATTTTAAAAAGTTAAATTAAATAAGTAGTATCTCTATGATATTGTGATGAAGCCCAACCACATCCTCCTGTCAAAGTTCCCTTCATATCATGAAATAATTTATTAATTAATATACGTAAGTAGAATGCGTAAGTGCATAGTAATTAAAAAATTTGAATAAAGTTGAGATTCTTTTTAAAAGGGTGCTAATATAAAGTTTTAAAGGACTGTCATTTTGTTCTACCAATTTAGTTGTTTGTATGAATACGAACCATACTTAAAATAAAAGTAAGTTACATCTTAGGTAATTTTAATAATAAACTAGCTTTAATTTACGTGCGTTACACGTGTGCGTAACGTCAATCAATAAAATATATGTACAAGAAGAGCATGTAAATGAAGTTATCAAATGCTAAGCTTTAAATATCTACATTAAGTTAATATTTTACAATAAGTAACTTGGTATAGGGAGTTGTCATTTGTTTAAATGTATACCCAAAGAAAAATAAATAATTAATGATAATTTACTTAGAATATATTTTGTCTTCTAATATTTCTCCATGTTATTTAACGTCTGTACTTTTAACAATTTGACTTTTAATACTATATTATAACTAATTTATATAATTAATTTCGAAAAGAATAATTTGATTTTTTTGCAACTTAGTTAAATTAAAGACTTTTTTGGTTAATTGATTTAAGAACTTAATTATTTTTTTCGTTAAAGAGAACAATTTTTTTTTCAGTTGAGTCAAATCTTAATATTATCTCGTCCCATGTTTTAAAATATTTAACTGTAATAATAATTATTATCTAATTAAAATTCTATGTTAATGTATACGGCGAAAATCGGGGCTACCTGATTTCATTCTTTGATCGAAAAAGAGAGACCACGTCAAAAGGCCAGGACGTCGAGTCCAAGATCGAAGTTGCTTTCAAAATTGAGGTCTTAAAAAAGCGTACTCTGAAATGATGCCTGTATAGTTCAATAACGGAAGGGCGAGATATCTGCCACAGATCGAAGATTGTGGCGTGAATTTCGGAATTGATTGATCTTTCGCGGTTAATCAGTTGTCAATATGATTTCCTACTATAATTAGAAGTGTACCTTGTGTATAACCCTCTATTATATAAGGAGGAATCTCATTCATTTGTAATCATTCATTATTCACTGATAAGAATATACACATACGCAACTCTCTTTATTTTACTTATTGTTCATCACTGTTTGCTCCATTCTTTACTGTTCTTATTATTCAACCTCGAGACTATCTCGAACCTAGGCCGAGCATTATTTGGAGACTGGTTTGGTTTATTCTATCGTCCAATTTATCCATTTAATTCATTATTTATCAATTGTTATTGAATTAAATCACACATCCTTAAAACCACAATATAAGTTTAATTGTTACTCGATTTTTAGGGTAAACAGTTTGGCGCCCACAGTGGGGCTAGGGATAATAGTGATTGTTCAGTACCGATTCTGATAAAACACATTATTTTACGTTTGTTCTTGTCAAGAATTTTTGCTTTCAGGTTAAAACATGTCAAACTCACAAAACGCATCCACACACTGTGATAATGGCCTTGGATTACACAGGGAAAACGAAAATGTGATTGCTCCAAGAGTCGAGGTACCACAGGCGAATCTCAGGGGAGCACTGGTTTCCAACCCAGTCAATGTCAGTTCGTGTCGCGATCCAAATTCCCAATCTGAGGGATCGTGATGGCGCCTAACACCACACTTTCTAGGCAAGCCAATGTTAGAACTCGAATAATTTATTTCCTTAATTTATTACTTAAGCACAAATAAATAACTTCCAAAGGAACTTAATTAGAATAATTCCCAACAACAATAAAATAAAATAATAATAATAATAACCATTTAAATAAAACGGATCACGAACTAATTTTTGCAAACAACTCTAAGACTACCCTAGGGTCTGGTGTCACAATCCACGAACTACTAAAGAATACTACAAATAATGGCCGAAAGAAATGTTGTTATTTTTTTTAGAATATACTAAACAATTTTATAAAATAAGAGAAGACTCTCGGGATCTGCGAACCCTGGCAGATATACCTCGTGTCTCCGAATAAATAGATGGCTGCTCTAAAAATCTGTACTGCTGGCTAGTACCTGGATCTGTACAAAAGAGTGCAGAGTATAGTATCAGTACAACTGACCCCATGTACTGAGTAAGTGCCGAGCCTAACTTCGGCGAAGTAGTGACGAGGCTAAGGCAGGGCTTTAACAATAACCTGTGATATTAATATATATACGATAACGCACTAAAATAATTCTACACGAACAAGAAATTATATCTGAGACAATAATTGTAAAACAGGAAGGAAATCTAAACACATCAATTCAAATACTGCAACAATAATAAAGTAACACAACCGCCTCTTTCAAGCCTCAACTATAACCAATCCTCAACAATTTCCATATTTTCAAACTTTATATTTGAATAAAATAAAAGTAGTGCCAAAATATGAAAATAGTAATATAAAATAGAAAGTTTCAAATCTTTGATTTTCAAGAAAACAAAACAGTAAAAATAAACATTTAGCTTTTCAAATCTTTATTTTCTTTGAAAATCAGTAAAAATATAAATGTCCTCCCTTATCGCTCCTTGTTGCAGCGTGCAACCCACTCCCATCTGTCCTCCCTTATTGCTCCTCCCTGAATATATCACCCTTATTACTCCTGTTGCGGCGTGAAACCCGATCCCCCCTGTCCACCCTTATCACTCTTTGTTGTGGCGTGCAACCCGCTCCCACCAGACATATCATATCGATTTATTCATAAAAAATTTCACAATTCAGGCCAAGCCTTTCACAATACTGTTATTTCCACAATTTCAAACAGAAAATCATATAGCTCGTAAGCTTTAACCAATATCATTTCACAATAAAACCAACCATAATATAAGTAAACACCGTAACGCTGCCAATCCAGCTCAGCCTTTATATACTAAGATAAACTCAAGAGAACATCCAACATTTTAACACACTTACAACAACAATTACAAAACAGTTAGACTGCTCAAAACTTCCTCAATATTATCAAAACGAAACCACCAGGAACGTATATATATATATATATATATATATATATATATATATATATATATATATATATCACAAGGAAATTGACTCAAACAACCAAAAATCTTTCCAAATAATCACAACAATATCTAACAACAGTTCAACAAGGCCAAATAGTCATAGAAGTAATAATGAACATATAACAATTAGGACAATAATCAATTAAGTTGGGAACGGGAAGGGGAATCATGTTTAACAATTAATTTGGGTGGTGCATAGATACTCGTCACCACACCTATACACCACGCTCATGCATTTCACATAGCGAACAAGTGGGGAGTCTTATTCCCTGAAGCCAAAGTTAGACCAAACACTTACCTCAATTCCGCAGGTCATTCACTGCTCAATTATTGCTTTTCCTTTTGAATTCACCTCTAAATTGCTCGAATATAATTACAATTAACTTAATATTATTAACTAATGCTAAAGGAACTAACTTTATTGAAGAATATAATTTTTCCTAAGTTTTCTCAAAAAAGTCAAAACCCGACCCCCTTGGTCTAAACTCGGAGTTCGGACCAAATTACGTTTATCCATTCACCCACGAACCCAAATAGGCTATTAGTTTTGAAATCCGACCTTAATTTGATATAAAAATTCGATTTTTACAGAACTCCCTAATTCTATCCAAAACCTAGATTTTTACCATGAAAATCCTTTGTTTTTTCTTTAAAAGTGATACAAGATAGTAAGGAGTTGAAAGAACAAGGTTTGAAATTGATTACCTATGAATTGCAGATGAAGGTTGCTGAAGAATCGTTTTTAGGGCTGGAACTTCAAAAATTTGGAGAAGAAAGTGTTCTGCCCGTTCTTTAACAGGTATTAATATTAGCCGGGTTGGGCATGCGATCGCGGATAAAGATGTGTTATCGCACAGGGTAAGGAAAATTGGGCTGTGCGATTGCGGGAGAAAGAGTGCAATCACAAAGGGTATGGAACTTTGGGCTGTGCGATCGCGGGAGAAAGAGTGCAATCGCACAGTGTAAGGCCTCCCTTCCCCTAGGCCTATTTTTTAAAGCAGTGTGTTTGCACTGTCAGGCCTGCGTTCGCACAGTAGGGTCCAGGCTGTGCATTGCGATCGCACCCTTACTTGTGCGTTCGCACAGTGTTACAAACATGCCTTCAAGTTTACTCTGTGCGATCGGCGGACTTGCTTATGCGATCGCATAGAACAAATACCTGGACACCAGCAGAAAAAAAATAACAGCAGTTATTTTCAAGTGTAAAACACCCTGTGGCCTACCCGAAACTCACCTGAGCCCTCGAGACTCTAAACAAATAATGCACGCAAGTCTAAAAACATCATGCGGACTTGTTCGTGCGATAAAATCATGAAAATAACATGTAAATCTATGAATTAAACCTTAAAACTCATCATTTTCATCAAAAACTCTTAAGGTTCATAGTTTCTCAACCGGATGTCCGAATCACGTCAAAAGAACTCTGTTTTTCACCAAATTTCACAATTAACCTCTAAATATTATAACAAAGCTGTACCGAGCTGCGGAACCAAAATACGGACCCGATATCAATGAGTTTTAGCATTATTTCATTTCTTTAATTCATTAACATTTCAGCAAAATAATTTCTTTCAAAAATTGATTTCTAAGGTTTGGGACCTCAGAATTCATTTCTGGGCATACGCCTGAGTCCCATATTTTACTGCGGACCTCGCGGGATTGTCAGAACACGGATCCGGGTCCGTTTACTCAAAATGTTGACCAAAGTCAACTTTTATCAAATTTAATTCCTAAAAATTATTATTTTCTCATATTTTCACATAAAAGCTTTCCGGTTTCCGATTTCACGCCCAGACTGCACACGCAAATCGAGGTATTTAATTTTAGTCTTTTTATGGCTATTAAGCATGGAACGGAGTCTAATTTTATAAAATGACCCATTGGGTCATCACAATCTCCACCTCTAAAACACACGTTCATCCTCGAACGGACATAGAAAATTACCTGAGGTGGCGAACAAGTGTGGGTATCTACTCTGCATGTCTGACTCAAACTCCCAAACAGCTTCCTTAACAGGCTGGCCTCTCCACTGCACTCGAACTGAAGGAAAACTCTTAGATCTCAATTGGAGAACCTGCCGATCCAAAATAGCTACCGGCTCCTCCTCATTAGTCAAGTCTTTGTCCAACTAGACAGAGCTGAAATCTAACACGTGGGATGGGTCACCATGATATTTTCGGAGCATAGATACATGGAATACCGAATGAACTGAGGATAACCCTGGAGGCGACGCAAGTCTATAAGCTACCTCCCCCACTCTATCAAATCTCAAATGGCCCGATGTACCTAGGGCTCATCTTACTCTTCTTCCCAAATCTCATAACACCCTTCATGGGCGACACACGAAGCAATACTCTCTCTCCAACCATGAATGCTACATCACGAACCTTATGATTAGCGTAACCATTTTGCCTAAACTGAGCTGCACGAAGTCTCTCCTAAATAATCTTGACCTTATCTAAGGCCTCCTGAACTAAGTCTATACCCAACAACCGAGCCTCTCCCAGCTGAACCATCCAGCTAGCGATCTGCACCGTCTACCATATAACGCCTCATAAGGAGCCATCTGAATGCTCGACTTATAGCTGTTATTAAAATAAAACTCCGCTAATGGCAAGAAATGATCCGATGAGCCTCCAAAGTCAATAACACAAGCGCAGTGCATATCTTCCAATATCTGAATAGTACGCTCGGACTGCCTGCCAGTCTGAGGGTGAAATGTTGTACTCAACTCTACTCGGGTACCCAACTCACACTGAACTGCTCTCCAAAAGTGCGAAGTAAACTGCGTACCTCGATCAGAAATGATAGACACGGGTACACCATGAAGGTGAACTATCTCCCGAATATACAGCTCAGCCAATCGCTCTGAAGTATAAGTACTTGCCACATGAATGAAATGTGTTGATTTAGTCAGCCTATCCACAATAACTCAAACTGCGTCAAATTTCCTTTGAGTCCGTGGCAGTCTAACAATGAAGTCCATAGTGATACGCTCCCACTTCCACTCAGGAATCTCTATCTGCTGAAGCAAACCGCCAGGCCTTTGATGCTCATACTTTACATGCTGACAATTTAAGCAACGAGCCACATAAGCCATAATGTCCTTTTTCATCCTTCTCCACCAATAATGATGTTTCAAATCTTGGTACATTTTTGCTGCACCTGGGTGAATAGAATATTTGGAGTTGTGAGCCTCCTCAAGGATTAACTCACGGAGGCCATCAACATTAGGCACACACAGTCTACCCTGCATCCTCAAAACACCATCATCTCCAACTGTAACCTGCTTGGCATCCCCGTGCCAAACCGTGTCCCTAAGGACCGCCAAATGTGGGTCATCATCCTGCCGCTCTTGGATACGATCAATTAGAGAAGACCAAGCGACAGTATAAGCTAGGACACTGCGGGGAGAAATATCCAACCTCACGAACTGATTAGCCAAAGTCTGAATGTCTGAAGCCAACGGTCTCTTGGCAACTGGGATATACGCAAGACTGCCCATACTCACTGCCTTTCTACTCAAAGCATTGGCCACCACATTGGCCTTCCCCGGATGATACAATATCGTGACATCATAATATTTTAGCATTTCTAACCACCTCCGCTGCCTCAAATTTAGATCTTTCTGCTTGAATAAGTACTGGAGGCTGCGATGGTTAGTAAAAATCTCACACAGCACGCCGTAAAGATAATGCCTCCAAATTTTTAAAGCATGAACAATAGCCGCCAACTCTAAGTCATGAACAGGTTAATTATTATCATGGACTTTCAACTGACGGGACGCATAAGCAATCAGCCTGCCGTCCTACATCAACACTACTCCAAGACCAACTCTAGAAGCATCACAATACACCGTGAATGAACCCGAATCTGATGGTAGCACCAACACCGGTGCTGAAGTCAAGGCTATCTTGAGCTTCTGAAAGCTCGCCTCGAACTCATCTGACCATTTAAATGGGGCACCTTTTTGAGTCAATTTAGTCATTGGGGCTGCTATGGATGAAAGCCCCTCTACAAAACGACAGTAGTAACCGGCCAAACCCAAGAAACTCCTAATCTCCGTGGCTGTGGTGGGTCTAGGCCAATTCTTGACTGCCTCTATGTTCTTCGGATCAACCTGAATACCCTCAGCATACAACCAAGCATATAAGAATGTCCGGAGTGCTATACGGAGATGCATACATAACTGAACATTTATAAAACTTAGCATACAACTGATTATCCCTCAAAGTCCGGAGTGCTGTATGGAGATGCTGCTCATGCTCTTCTCGGCTGCGAGAGTATATTAGAATGTCATCAATGAACACGATCACAAAAGAGTCCAGATGGGGCTTGAAAACCCGATTCATTAAGTCATTAAAGGTCACTGGAGCATTAGTCAGCCCAAAAGACATCACCAAAAATTCATAGTGCCCATACCTCGTACGAAAGGCTGTCTTAGGGATATCGGACGCCCTAATATTCAGCTGATAGTAGCCTGAACTAAAATAAATTTTTGAAAACACTCTAGCACCCTAAAGCTGATCAAATAGGTCATCAATCCTTGCCAACAGATATTTATTCTTGATAGTAACTTTATTCAGCTCCCTGTAGTCTATGCACATTCTCATTGACCCATCCTTTTTCTTTACAAACAAAACCGGTGCACCCCAAGGCGAGACACTGGGTCTTATGAAACCCTTATCTAGCAAGTCTTGCAACTGTTCTTTTAGTTCTTTCAATTCTGGTGGGGCCATCCGATATGGAGGAATGGAAATGGTCTGAGTGCCCGGAGCCACATCAATACAGAAATCAATATCCCTGGTGGGTGGCATACCCGACAGGTTTGCAGGGAACATGTCACGACCCAATTCCGGAGTCGTGATGGCGCCTGTCATAGAACCAGGCAAACCACCCATTTAACCTAAGCTAAATGCAATTTCCAATAAAATATCCTTCTTAACAAGGCTGTGGATAATAATAATAATAAATCAGAATTTGGAACAATTTTATAAAAATCAAAACCCAAACCCTACAAACCCCGGATCTAGTGTCACACAGTCATGAGCTGCTAATACTTAATACAACCAAAAAGAAATGACCAACATAGTCTGAAAATAAATACGACGGTAGAAAAGGAAGAGAAGACGAGATCACGGTCGCCAGCTACTATCTCGTCAACTCTGATAAAAACTGCTGCTACAAACTGACCAGAGCTGAATCCAGCTTTACCTGGATCTGCACACAAGGTGCAGGAGGTAACGTGAGTACACCAACTCAGTGGTAACGAAACCAAACTACGGGCTGAGAGGTAGTGACGGACTAAACCTACGATAATTCGAACAACAGTATATAACTTGGACATGACAGTAATATGTATCGAAAAATAAACAAGATGCATCAGTTTATGACTGTAGCTCTACGTACTAGCACGCGTTCATATAGAATCAAGAATGATGTGTACTCAGTAATCCAACTCTCATAAGGTGGTCCACTCAGTATTAGAATACGGCCTTCCGGCCCAGGGAAAGTCCATCCCGGATATTACATAAACACAAGTGACACAGTCACCTAGTACTGAGGAAAAAAAGGCCGATCCAGCCCCCACGGAGAAGATCCATCTCCGGACCAAAAGCCTCACGGATAAGATCCATCTCCGGAACAAAATACTCGGACAAGATCCATGTGCAGGGAAGATCCATCCCTCAATATCTGTGCGCTCACTGGGGGTGTAAAGACTCCGGAGGGGCTCCTATCAACTCAAGAATTATATCAAGCCAACGAATGCATGATTCTAGGGTCGCTGCGATGTGCAGTACGACCTCATAACTGTCTCAAAACCAGGCTTCAAGCCTCACTCAGTCAGTACTTTCCAGTCTCACTCACAATGCTCTAACATATGAAAATCAGCCCAACCCAATGATAATATAGAATAAACTAGCAACTTACGAGACTGAGGCATGAAGCATAGACTATAACAGGTCTGAGTACATGAAAACAATAATCATAAATAGAGACAACAATAATCAATCATTCCGATCTGAACATCTCGGCGTGAAGCCTTAACAATTATACCTCACATGAATTCTATTGCGTTCAAGGTAAATGCCACCTTCACATTACAAATATCAACCTGAGGTAACCATTAGACAGTGCCATGGGGTGAGCCAGGCTACAAACATTCGGTGTACGGCCGCATGCCCGTCACTTGGCAAGTGCGTCACCTTAATTAACATCAAATATCAAATAGTTTGGGGTTTCGAACCCTCAGTTCCAAGCTTGGAAGTCTCAAAACCGGCTAATATACTACTCCGTAGTTCCCTTGCCTCTAAATTCGGCCTCCTAGTGCTCCAAATCTACCAACAAGCAGATGTATATCATTATAATATGCTAAGGAACTAATGCCAATCGAAATGTATCAAAAATACTCAAAAATCCCGAAATTGGTCAAACCCGACCCCTTGGACCATTTCCCAAAACTCAGAAATTTTTATACAAAACTGTTCCTCATCATCTCACGAGTCCGTACATATAAAGAACACTAAATTCGGAGTCCAAATGACCCCTCAAATCCCCATTTTAAAGACTCTTAATCCCAAGCCCTAACTACCCAATTTGCACTGATTTTTCCCTAATTTCCATCATAAATCCGACCTTTAATCACATATAAACAAGTTTAGAGTCCAAAAACCTTACCTTAATGAAGAACTATCGAATCCCCTCTTCAAAAACTCTTCAAAAGCTTCAAACCCGGATGAAATATTGAGAAAGATGGCTAAAATTCACGAAGGCACGCTTTAATACTTTATGTCTAGTGGTTATGCACCTGCGACCACTTACTCGCACCTGCGGAACCGCTCCTGCAGATCCCAAGTGCGCACCTACGAAAAATCCCAAGGACCTCAACTTCCGCACCTGCGATCGACCTCCCGCACCTGCGGCCTCGCAGGTGCGGCAATTAACTCGCACCTGCGGAATCCTCTCACTCAGCCAAAATTCCGCACCTGCGGTGCCATGTGCGCTCCTGCGGAACCGCACCTGCGGCTCCCCATCCGCAGGTGCAAAAACACCAGTAGCAGCAACATCAGCAATATCAAAACATTTCCAACTCCCCGTTAACCACCCAAAACTATCCCGAGCCCCTCGGGATCCCAAACAAACATACCAACGCATCATATATGATCACTCAAACTAAGTCGAGCCTCTGAAACATCAAACACAACATCAAAACCCCAAAAACACATCGAATTCAAGCATATGAACTTTGAATTTTCTAAATTCCACCAACGATGCTGAAACTACCCAAAACAACTCCGATTGACCTGAAATTTTGCAGACATATCCAAAATGACATTACGAACCTGTTCCAAATGTCGGAATTTCATTCCGACACCGATAGCCTATTTTCCACTGCCGCCCAGAAATCGCCACAAACTAAATTTTGCCAATTCAAGTCTAATTCTACACCGAACATCTCAAAAATATTCCGGACACACTCCTAAGTCCCAAATCACCTAATGAAGATATCCGAGCCATAAAATCTGCATTCCAAGATCGTTTCCCAATAAGTCAGCTCTCAGTTGACTTTTCTCATTATAAGGGTATCTTTGAAGGCTACATGACTGAACTCTCACTACAACCATTTGATTTCAAGCCTATCGACTCTAACACATCAATAACAGAATAACCAACCTATGACAAGTCAATAACAATAATTATAATGAAGATTCTACGTAACAACGGACCGGGTCATTACATTCTCCCCCTTTTAAACAAACGTTCGTCCTCGAACGGGTCTAGAAACATCCTGGAGTCTCAAACAAGTGAGGATATCTGCTCCGCATATCCCGCTCGGTCTCCAAAGTAGCCTCCTCCACTGGCTGACCTCTCCACTACACCTTCACTGAAGCTATCTACTTTGACCTCAACTTTCTGACCTCGCGATCCAAATAGCCATTGGATCTACCCCATAAGACATATCATCCTCGAGCTGAACTATGCTGAAGTCTCACACATGAGACGGGTCACCAACATATTTTCTGAGCATCGACACATGACATACCGGATGAACACTTGATAGACTGGGTGGCAAGTCAAGTCTATAAGCTACCTCTCCAACCTTCTGAAGCACCTCGAAAGGACTAATAAATTGCGGACTTAGCTTTCCTCTCTTTCCGAACCTCATAGCACCCTTCATGGGTGATACCTTCAGCAGTACCTTATCCCCTTCCATAAAAGACACATCCCAAACCTTCCGGTCCGCATAACTCTTTTGTCTAGGCTGCGCCGTGCGAAGTCGCTCCTGAATCAACTTCACCTTCTCCAACGCATCCTAAATCAAATCTGTGCCCAATAACTTAGCCTCACTAGGCTCGAACCAACCAACCGAAGATCTACACCTCCTACCATATAAAGCCTCATACGGGGCCATCTGAATATTGGACGGGTAGCTGTTATTATATGCAAACTCCACTAGTGGCAAGAACTGATCCCATGAACCACCAAAATCAATCACACAAGCCCGTAACATGTCCTCCGAAATCTGAATAGTCCTTTCCGACTGCCCATCGGTCTGAGGATGAAATGCAGTGCTCAACTCTACCTCAGTACCCATACCTCTCTGTACGGACCTCCAAAATTGAGATGTGAACTGAGTACCTCTGTCAGAAATAATAGAAACCGGAACTCCATGCAATCGGACAATCTCCTTAATGTAAATACCAGCTAACCGCTCTAAAGTATAAAAAGTGCTGACAGGAATGAAGTGTGTGGACTTGGTCAATCTATCTACAATGACCCAAATAACATCAAAACCCTTCGAAGTTCGTGGAACCCCAACTACAAATTCCATAGTAATCTGCTCCCACTTCCACTCTGAAATATCTAACCTATGAAGTAATCCACCTGGTCTCTGGTGCTCATATTTGACCTGCTGGCAGTTGAGACACCTTGCTACATACTCAACAATATCTCTCTTCATCCGCCTCCACCAATACTGTTGTCTCAGATCCTAGTACATCTTCGCGTCACCCGGATGAATAGAATACCGCAAACTGTGAGCCTCTGCTAATATAAAATCTCGAATACCATCCACCTTGGGCACGCAAATACGGCCATGCATCCTCATAACTCCATCATCACCAATAGTCACATCCCGGGCATCACCCCGACGAACTTTATCCTGAAGAACTAATAAGTGGCAGTCATAATACTGTCGTGCCTTAATCTGATCAAATAAAAAAGACCGGGAAGCCATGCTAGCTACCACCGCAGAGGGTCTGACAAATCTAATATCACCAATTATCCTACTAAAGCCTGAACATCAAGTGCTAACGGTCGCTCTGCTGCTGAAAGATAAGGTAGGCTCCCCAAACTCTCAGCTCTGTGACTCAAGGCATCGGCCACTACATTGGCCTTCCCCGGGTGATACAAAATAGTTAAGTCATAGTCCTTCAGAATCTCTAACCATCTCCTCTGACCCAAATTCAAGTCCTTCTGCCTGACCAGTGAAAATCTCACACTGTACCCTATACAAGTAATGCCGCCAAATCTTGGCATGAACGATGGAAGCTAACTCAGCGTGCACTGGATAATTCTTCTCGTGCACCTTCAACGGTCTGGACGCGTAGGCAATCACCCTACCGTCTTGCATCAAAACTGCTCCCAATCCAACTCTAGAAGCATCACAATAGACTGTGTAAGAACCCGAACCCGTAGGCAATACCAATACCGGAGCTGTAGTCAATGCTGCTTGAGCTTCTGAAAGCTCTCCTCGCACTCATCGGACCATCTGAATGGAGAACCCTTCTGGGTCAATATGGTCAAAGGTGAAGCGATAGAATAAAATCCCTCCCCAAAGCGACGGTAATAACCCGCCAAACCCAGGAAACTCCTAATCTCCGTAGCTGAGGACGGTCTGGGCCAACTCTGCACTGCCTCTATCTTCTTCGGGTCAACCTGAATACTCTCACTAGACACCACGTGACCCAAGAAAGCTACCGAACCAAGCCAAAACTCACATTTGGAGAACTTTGCATAAAGCCTCTCCTCCCTCAATCTCTGCAACACAACCCTCAAATGCTGAGCGTGCTCCTCCTGGCTACGAGAGTACACCAGGATTTCATCAATAAACATAATAGTGAACGAATCAAGATAAGGTTGGAACACGCTGTTCATCAAATGCATGAACGCGTCTGGGGCATTGGTCAGCCCAAAAGACATAAGCAGAAACTCATAGTGGCCATATCTTGTCCTAAAAGCAGTCTTCCGAATATCAGAATCCCGGATCTTCAGCTGATGGTACCCAGACCTCAAGTCGATCTTGGAGAACACCCTAGCTCCCTGAAGCTGATCAAACAAGTCATTAATACGAGGCAAAGGATATCGATTCTTCACCGTATCCTTGTTCAGCTGCCTATAGTCAATACACATACGCATGGATCCATCCTTCTTCTTTACGAACAACATCGGTGCACCCCAAGGCGACACACTAGGCCGAATGAACCCCTTATCTAGGAGTTCCTGAAGTTGTTCCTTCAATTCCTTCAACTCTGCTGGGTCCATGTGGTAAGGGGGAATAGAGATAGGCTGGTTCTCTGGCAATAAATCAATACCAAAATCAATGTCCCTGTCAGGTGGCATGCCTGGCAGGTCTGCTGGGAAAACGTCCGGGAACTCACAGACCATAGGAACATAATCAATGGAAGGAGTCTCACTAATAACATCCCTCAGAAAGGCCAGATAAGACTCACACCCCTTCCCAATCATACGTTGAGCCTTCAGAAAGGAAATCACCCTGCTAGGCACATACTCCACCGAACCTCTCCACTCAATCCTCAGCAATCTGGGCATAGCTAAGGTCACGGTCTTGGCGTGACAGTCGAGAACCGCTTGGCATGGAGATAGCCAATCCATGCCCAAAATTACATCGAAGTCAACCATGCTAAGCAGTAATAGATCTGCCCGGGTCTCCCGACCCCCAATAGATATAATATAATACCGGTATACCCGGTCTACCACAACAGTATCCCCCACCGGAGTCGACACATGAACAGCTGAAAACAAAGACTCACGGGGCATATCCAAGAAATGTGCAAAGTATGAAGAAACATATGAATACGTAGAACCAGGATCAAATAATACTGCATCATCCTAGTGACAGACTAAGATAATACCTGTAATCACTGCATCTAAAGCTATGGCATCTGGTCTGCCCGGAAGTGCATAGAAACGGGTCTGCCCTCCACCTGACCGACCTCCATCTCTGGGCGGCCCCTGACTAACTGATCTCCACCCCTGGCTGCCTGAGCGGGTGGTGTAGAAACTGGTGCTGAAGGTGGAGGCTGCCTCCTGTGCTGATATGAACTACCAGAAAGGAGGGGACAATACCTCTTGATGTGACCCGGATCCCCACACTCGAAACAATCCCTCCCAGCAAATGACGATGGGGACTGAAGGGAACCCCTGGAACCAGAGTAGCTGCTAGAAGAACTATGTGCTGAGGAACCCTGAACTGATGGTGGCCGGGATGAGCTCTGGGCTGAAAATGCACTAAATGAGGAACAACCCGAATGAGAGCTACAGGGACCGTGTCCTGATGAAGCACCACTGTAAGCTGGACGAGCGAGCTGAGGAGGCCTGAATGGTCTGCTTCTGCTGTGTTGAGACTGACCTCCTGAGTGATCACCACTATAACTACCAGGACCTCTTGGCCTCTCTCTTAACACGCTCCTGGCGGCACACTGACTCAATCTCCCTGTCTATGTCAACTACCTCCTCAAAAGAAGCACCAGATACCCTCTCCCTGGTCAGAAAAATCCGTAGCTGATAAGCGAGACCATCAACAAATCTCTGAATCCTCTCTGTCTGTGGGAACTAGCCAGATGGCATGACGGGCTAACTTAGAGAACCTCATCTCATACTATGTCACAATCGTGTCTCCCTGACACAACTGCTTGAACTCTCTGCGCAGCTCCTCTCTACGAGACTATGGTGTATACTTCTCTAGAAAGAGAATGGAGAACTGGTGCCATGGAAGGGGCGATGCATCAGCGGGTCTACACCTCTCATAGGAAGAGAAGACGAGATCACGTTCGCCAGCTGCTACCTCGTCAACTCTGATGAAAACTGCTGCTACTCACTGACCAGAGCTGAATCCCGTTGTACCTGGATCTGCACACAAGGTGCAGGGGATAACGTGAGTACACCAACTTAGTAGTAACGAAACCAAACTACGGGCTGAGAGGTAGTGAAAGACTAAATCTCCGATAGTTCGAACAACAGTATATAACTTGGACATGACAATAATATGTATCAGAAAATAAACAAGATGCATCAGTTTGTGACTGTAGCCCTACATACTAACACGCGTTCATATAGAATCAAGAATGATGTGTACTCAGTAATCCAACTCTCATAAGGCGGTCCACTCAGTACTAGAATACGGCCTTCCGGCCCAGGGAAAGTCCATTCCGGATATTACATAAACACAAGTGACACAGTCACCTAGTACTGAGGGAAAAAAAGGCTGATCCAGCCCCACGGAGAAGATCCATCTCCGAAACATAAGCCCCACGGAGAAGATCCATCTCCGGAACAAAATACTCGGACAAGATCCATGTGCAAGGAAGATCCATCCCTCAATATTTGTGCGCTCACTGGGGGTGTAAAGACTCCGGAGGGGCTCCTATCAGCCCAAGCTCTATATCAAGCTAACAAAGGCATGATTCCAGGGTCGCTGCGATGTGCAGTCCGACCCATAACTGTCTCAAAACCAGGCTTCAAGCCTCACTCAGTCAGTACCTTCCAGTCTCACTCACAATGCTCTAACATATGAAAATCAGCCCAACCCAATGATAATATAGAATAAACTAGCAACTTACGAGACTGAGGCATGAAACATATACTATAACAGGACTAAGTACATGAAAACAATAATCATAAATAGGGACAACAATAATCGACCAATCCGGTCTGAACATATCGGCGTGAAGCCTTAACAATTATACCTAACATGAATTCTATTGCGTTCAAGGTAAATGCCACCTTCAGAGTACAAATATCAACCTGAGGTAACCATTAGACAGTGCCATGGGGTGAGCCAGGCTACAAACATTCAGTGTACGCCCGCATGCCCGTCACTTGGCAAGTGCGTCACCTTAATTAACATCGAATATCAATTAGTTTGGGGTTTCGAACCCTTAGTTCCAAGTTTGGAAGCGTTACTTCCCTCAAAACCGACTAATATACTACTCCCCAGTGTCCTTGCCTCTAAATTCGGCCTCTGAGTGCTCCAAATCTACCAACAATCAGATGTATATCATTATAATATGCTAAGGAACTAATCCCAATCGAAATGTATCAAAAATACTCAAAAATCCCGAAATTGGTCAAACCTGACCCCTGGGACTATTTCCCAAAACTCAAAAATTTTTATACAAAACTGTTCCGCATCATCTCACGAGTCCGTACATATAAAGAACACTAAATTCGGAGTCCAAATGACCCCTCAAATCCCCATTTTAAAGACTCTTAATACCAAGCCCTAACTACCCAATTTGCACTGATTTTCCCCTAATTTTCCACCATAAATCCGACCTTTAATCACATATAAACAAGTTTAGAGGCCAAAAACCTTACCTTAATGAATAAAACCCTTCAAAAGCTTCAAACCTGGATGAAATATTGAGAAAGATGGCTAAAATTCGCGAAGGCACGCTTTAATACTTTCTGCCCAGTGGTTCTGCACCTGCGAAAAATCCCAAGGACCTCAACTTCCGCACCTGCGATCGACCTCCCGCACCTGCGGCCTCGCAGGTGCAGAAATTAACTCGCACCTGCGGAATCCTCTCACTCAGCCAAATTTCCGCACCTGCGGTGCCATGTACGCTCCTGCGGAACCGCACCTGCGGCTCCCCATCCGCAGGTGCGAAAACACCAGTAACAGCAACATTAGCAATATCAAAACCATTCCAACTCCCCGTTAACCACCCAAAACCATCCCGAGCCCCTCGGGATCCCAAACAAACATACCAACGCATCATATATGATCTCTCAAACTTAGTCGAGCCTCCGAGATATCAAACACAACATCAAACCCCAAAAACACATCGAATTCAAGCCTATGAACTCTGAATTTTCTAAATTCCACCAACGATGCCAAAACTACCCAAAACTACTCGGATTAACCTGAAATTTTGCAGACATATCCAAAATGACATTACGAACATGTTCCAACTATCGGAATTCCATTCTGACCCCGATAGACTATTTTCCACTGCCACCCGGAAATCGTCAAAAACTAACTTTCGCCAATTGAAGCCTAATTCTACACCGGACATCACGAAAATATTCCGAACACACTCCTAAGTCCCAAATCACCTAACAAAGCTATCCGAGCCATAAAATCTTCTTTCCAATGTCGTTTCCCAATAAGTCAACTCTCAGTTGACTTTTTCCATTATAAGTCTATCTTTGAAGGCTACATGACTGAACTCTCACTACAACCATTTGATTTCAAGCCTATCGACTCTAACACATCAATAACAGAATAACCAACCTATGAAAAGTCAATAAAAACAATTATAATGTAGGTTCTATGTTACGACAGACCGGGTCATTACAGAACACCTCAGGAAACTCACGCACGATAGGAACTGACTCTATAGAAGAAACCTCGACATCAGAATCACGAATATGGGCCAAATAAGCGAAACACCCTTTCTCCACGCGGGCCTTGGCATATGAAATTACCCAGCTGAGAGAATGACCAGGGGTCCCTTTCCATTCTAATCGAGGCAACCCTGACAATGCTAAGGTAACTGTCTTGCCGTGGCAGTTTAGATGGCATAATGGGGCGACAAACAATCCATGCCCAATATAACGTCAAAATAAACCATGTCTAGAAGTAAAAGATCCACAGTAGTTTCAAGACTTTCTATGACTACCACGTACGAACGGTATACTCGATCTACCACGATAGCATCCCCCCACCGGTGTAGACACAGAAACATGAACACTCAAGGAATTACGGGGCACATTCAAATACGAGGCAAAATAGGATGAAACATACGAGTAAGTAGACCCCGGATCAAACAAAACTGAAGCAACTCTATCACAAACTGAGATAATACCTGTAATAACAGCATCGGAGGAATCTGCCTTAGGCCTGGCTGGAAATGCATATAGTCGGGGATGGGCCCCACCACCCTGAACTGCGTCACTAGGAGGACCCCTCACATGTGGTCCTCCACCTCTAACGAGCTGGCCACAACCTCTAGCGGGCTGGCCTCCATCTCTAGCATGCTGACCTCCACCTATAACATTCTGACCTCTACCTCTGACTACCTGACCCCTACCCCTGGCTGGATGGGCAGGTGGTGCTGCAGCTGGTGCCGGAACAATGGCACGAGAATTCTGATACTGAGGCTGATTACCCAAGAATTTCGGACAAGATCTCCAAATGTGTCCATACTCACCACACTCATAACAACTATCCTTATACTGAGGCTGACCCTTACGAACTGGCTGACCACGATAATAACTCTTGAGAGGAGGTGCTCTGATACCAACTTGTCACGACCCAAATTCCCAACCTCAGGGATCGTGATGGCGCCTAACACCACACTTGCTAGGCAAGCCAATGTTAGAACTCAAATAATTTATTTCCTTAATTTATTACTTAAGCACAAATAAATAACTTCCAAAGGAACTTAATTAGAATAATTCCCAACAAAAATAAAATAAAATAATAATAATAATCATTTAAATAAAATGGATCACGAACTAATTTTTGAAAACAACTCTAAGACTACCCCAGGGTCTGGTGTCAAAATCCACGAACTACAAAAGAATATTACAAATAATGGCCGAAAGAAATGGTGTAACTATTTTTGAATATACTAAACAATTTTATAAGAATAGGAGAAGACTCCCGGGATCTGCGAACGCCGACAGATATACCTCGTGTCTCCGAATAAACAGATGGCTGCTCTAAAAATCTCAGCTGTTGGCTAGTACCTGGATCTGCACAAAAGAGTGCAGAGTGTAGTATCAGTACAACCGACCCCATGTACTGAGTAAGTACCGAGCCTAACCTCGGCGAAGTAGTGACGAGGCTAAGGCGGGGCTTTAACAATAACCTGTGATATATATATATATATATATATATATATATATATATATC